>CAUYON010153087.1:0-12388 GCA_963573935.1 Arctocebus calabarensis | reverse complement strand
CAACAATGACGGCTGCGACCAAAAAATGGCCAGGCATTGTGCCGGGCGCCTGTGGTCCTAGCTACTTGGGAGGCAGAGGCAGGAGACTCGCTTGAGCCCAGGAATTGGAGGTTGCTGTGAGCTGTGATGCCACAGCACTCTGTCCAGGGTGACAGCTTGTGGCACTATCTCAAAAAAAAAAAAAAAAGATGCTAGGGCTAATGATGGCAGCTCAGCTTTGAATTCTTTTTTTTTTTTATTTGTTTGTTTGTTTGTTTTTATTTTTGGTTTTTTTTTAAGAGACAGAGTCTCACTTTGTCGCCCTTGGTAGAGTGCCATGGCTTCATGGTTCACAGCAACCTCCAGCTCCTGGGCTTAGGCAATTCTCTTCTCTCAGCCTCCCAAGTAACTGGGACTACAGGCTCCCGCCACAATGCCCAGCTATTTTTTTGTTGCAGTTCGGCCAGGGCCAGGTTTGAACCTGCCACCCTTGGTATATGGGGCCAGTGCCCTACTCACTGAGCCACAGGCACTAAACAGTGCAACCTGATACCATGTCTCTGGCCAGAACCTGTAATCTCAGTTTATTCTGAATCAGTTTCTTTTTTCTTTTGAGTATAGTAGAATTACAAACGCTTCAGGAAGGTTTAAAAATAATAACAGGTAGAATTACTGAAACCCTAGAAAGGTATAAAAATTGGAACCTCAGAGAGGTGTGAAAATAAGAATAAGATGACTTCACTGGGGCAAAATTATATAAAAAAAAAAAGAATAAGAAAAAAATTAAGCCCATGGCTTTAGAGCTTTTGTAACCAGTGTTGATAGCAGGGCTTTAATACATGCTACAATTTACAAATGTTAAGCATAATATTTATGTATCCTTAAGGCAAATGAACTAGTTAAAAGAACTTGTCATATTGAATGTCTGTTTGCATCTTAAGTTATTTAAGATACTTAAATTGAGGCTCGGTGCCTGTGGCTCAACGGGCTAAGGCGCCAGCCACGTACACCTGAGCTGGCGGGTTCGAATCCAGCCCGGGCCGGCCAAACAACAATGACGGCTGCAACCAAAAAATGGCCGGGTGTTGTGGTGGGCGCCTGTAGTCCCAGCTACTAGGGAGGCAGAGGCAAGAGACTCACTTGAGCCCAAGAATTGGAGGTTGCTGTGAGCTGTGGTGTCACAGCGCTCTATCCAGGGTGACAGCTTGAGGCTCTGTCTCAAAAAAAAAAAAAAAAGATACTTAAATTGATCAAATTTGTGATCAAAGCCTAAATCCCCTCTTAAACAAATAGATTTGGCCAGGCAAGGTGTCTCATACCTGTGATCCTAGCAATCTAAGCAAGGCAGGAGAGCCTTGAGCTTAGGAGTTTGCCTAAACAAAAGCAAAACCTAGTCTCTCCTAAAAATAGAAAAAATAGCTGGGCATGGTAGTAGGCGCCTGTAGTCCTAGTTACTAGGGAGGCTGAGGCAGAACGATTGCTCGAACCCAAGTGTTTGAGGTTGCTGTGCGCTAGGCTGAGGTCATAGCACTCTACTCCAGGTGACAGAGTGAGCTCTGTCTCAAAAAATAATATATTTTAAAAATAATTTTAATTTTTTTGTTAAATAGTCTAGTAAATGAAGTAATTAAACAAAATACAGAAGAAAGTTGGTATTTCTTTCCAGACCCAAAATATTTCAGTATGAAATAATCTAGCAGTGGGTTCCTGCAAGGACTCTAAAAAGATAAAGATAAAGTACGGTTCATAGGGCCTAGAGATGCTCACATGTCCAGTTCAAATGAGTTAGTTTATTGACACAGAGGAGCATGCTACCCGACTGACCAGGCAGTCACTCAGTCATTCAGTATGTGCTAGCTGAGCACCAACCTGGTGCCAGGCACACTGGAAGTACAATGGTGAACAAGACAGGGCCCTATTATTTTTTCCTCCTTCCATGGCTTTCTCCCCAAGTCCCATTGGCTATCTTCTTTCAGACACATACAATTCCCTACCACACTCTTCTCTTCACGCCCTTCCCACAAATAGAACTAGCACTGGGCTATTCCCTATCCCAGGACGGGCCACTGGCTCCACTATAGAACAGCCTTGACTTCTATTCAAGAGGCACACAGCAAAGGTCTCACTTCAGGGCACTGGCATTCAACTAACCTCCACTAAAGTGGTTTGGAGTGTGGGCTTTGGGTTGGATGGCAAAGGTTTGAATCCTGACTCAGCTTCTTCTTATCCGTGACCTTTGGGAAATAATATTACCATCCTCAATTTTCTTATCTATATAGTAGGGATAATAAGCTCTACCTCAGAGGTTTCCTATGAGGATTAAACAAGTTTATGTATATAAGTGTGTGTGTGTGTGTATAGTATACAGATAGCCATGTATCTGATCTGTGTCCACATATATAGACAAATGCACTAAGTAACATTAGTGGGTGCTCTTACTGCCTTAACATTCCTGTTACTTCAGGGTTTGCTCCTTGGAGGATCTTAGATATTTGTTCTTTTAATAATACCAGATTACACTCTGGGAAGCCCAGGCAGGTGGATTGCTTGAGCTCACGAGTTCAAGACCAGCCTGAGTAAAAGTAGGACCCTATCTCTACTAAAAATAGAAAAAGAGGCAAGAAGATCACTTGAGCCCAAGAGTTGGATGTTATTGTGAGCTATGATGCCACAGTACTCTACCCAGGGCAACAGCTTGAGACTATGTCTAAAATAATAATAATAATAATATCCATATTATTGGATTAGACCCGTAAAAATGTCTTTTTTCTGAGTATTAATATATAAGCTAATTGATAACCATTTCATTTTATTTTTATTTATTTATTTTTTTAGAGACAGAGTTTCACTTTATCGCCCTCGGTAGAATGCCGTGGCGTCACACAGCTCACAGCAACCTCTCACTCCTGGGCTTAGTCAATTCTCTTGCCTCAGCCTCCTGAGTAGCTGGGACTACAGGCACCCGCCACAACACCCGGTTACTTTTTGTTTTTGCAGTTCGGCCGGGGCCAGGCTTGAACCCACTACCCTCGGTACATGGGACCGGTGCCCCACTCGCTGAGCCACAGGCGCTGCCCATTTCATTTTAGAAATTAGATTAGATTAGACCCATAAAATGTCTTTTTATCCTGAGTATTAATATTTAAGCGAATTGATAGCCATTTCATTTTATATTTCCCCCAAACCATCAACAGAAAAAAATAAATCAATGAAGAATGTCAGCAAAACTCTGGGGAAAAAAATCTCTGTAAACAATAGCCAGCATGAGTAAGTGGTTAGAATGTTGAGGATATATTTGAGGACACAGGGTCTACTGGGATCAGAGCCACTGCTCATAGTTGTGCAAGTTGTGCACTGCACAACTTCTGGAGGTGCCACTCACTACCAGTAAATATAGATCTGTATAATTATTACAATAAGGCCAGGCGTGGTGGCTTACGCCTGTAATCCTAACACCCTGGGAGTCCCAGGCAGATGGATTGCTTGAGCTCACAAGTTTGAAACCAGCCTGAGCAAGAGCGAGACCATGTCTCTAAAAATAGCTAGGTGTTGTGGTGGATGCCTGTAATCACAGCTACTTGGGAGGCTGGGGCAGGAGGATCGCCTAAGCTCATGAGTTTGAGACCAGCCTGAGCTTGAGTGAGACCCCATATCTAAAAATAGCCAGGTGTTGTGGTGGGCGCCTGTAGTCCCACTTACTAGGGAGGCTGAGGCAAGAGAATCACTTGAGCTCAAAAGGTTGAGGTTGCTGTGAGCTATGATGGTACTCTACTAAGGGTGACAAAGTGAGACTTTCTCATATATATATAGTGAACCAGTGTAATGTTTTGTGGAATGTTAAGATGGTCAAGATCTCTGTGGACTATATTATGGTAGAGCAAAAATGACATGATTTTGAGCAACCTGGAGATGCACAGTAGCTTTACCTCCTAAAAACAAACTGCTTCTGGTGAATATTGTATTTGGTATGGAGAAAAAGCCAGGTTGATGGTTTCTTACCAAATACCAGGGACCTTACTGATTTGCTCCAAGAAAGATACTTTATCTGGGACAGCATGCAATTAGAGTTGCCACGTGATAAGTTTATGATGATTCACAGTCATTTTCCCAAACCCATCTGACTTCTGCACAAGTCACTGGTGAGTTAAATGGGCAAGTGATAGATGTCACTATCCCCGCTTTTTTCAGTTCTTTGATGATGGCATTAATCTCTGCTTACCCAAGGAATGTGATAGTTCTACTGGCTTATTGTTTTTGTAGGGAGGGGGAAGTTCCAGAGCCTTTCATTTAGCCTTTTCTATCATATTGACCCTAAGTTTATGGGTCAGAGAGCCTATAAGGGGATTCTGCCACTATGTCAGTTTTCACTTTATTGACTCCAATCTAAATTCACCCTCCAGTACCTGCTCTGAGAAAGCCAGCTGGTCTGCTTATACATTTCTCCTTGCACAGAGCATGATGTTATACTTTGTCAGTAGAGGGCGCTAGAGGGACACTGTAAGAGGAAGGGGATGCCGTTCCTGGTTGTGTTCCTGTTTTCCTTTCCTGCTCTTGCTGCAGTTTTATTGCAGTTCTGCTGGGGTCGGGTTTGAATCCACCGCCCTCGGTATATGGGGCCAGCGTTCTACTTACTTTGCCACAGGCGGTGCCCTCTTGCTGCAGTTTTGTAGGTGACTATGTCTGTGGGGGAAAGCCCAGTGGTTTTTGGGCTAGTTGCATGTCTAGAGTGAGGTGTCCTTGGGAAGCTCAGATCCTCCAGTTTGCCACCATCTTGCTATGTCTGCCACTTCCTCCACACCAAATACCCTAGACCAGGTCAGGCACATGCCTGTAATCCTAACACTCTGGGAGGCTGAGGTGGGAAGATTGCTTGAGCCCAGGAGTTCAAGACCAACCTAAGCAAGAGCAAAATCCCATCTCTCCTGAAAAAAAAAAATAGCCTCCATTTGGGAGGCTGAGGTAAGAGGATCTCTTGAGCCCAAGAATTTGAGCTTGCTGTGAGCTATGATGCCATAGCACTCTAGCCAGTAGGGCGACAGAGTGAGACTCTATCTCAAAAAACAAAAACAAAAACACCCCTAGGCCACATGCTGCTTTTGCAGTAAGTGGACTCCTGACACTTGAACTTTTTTGCACACTCATTACCAATCTTGATCCTCACATGATCTTCCCTAGTGCTGAACTCTGGCAGAGCAAACTTTCTTTAATACTTATGATTTTCTCCACCACTGTGTTCTCATCAAGTCTATTTTCTCTAACATGGAGAAAGCACTTGGTTCTTGTATTGAGATAGCTCATTCCAGCCCTAGACTCCTACTGAGTATGAATGTTCTAATGTTTGACTTCTGTCATGGCATGACCTTCTACAGTGCTGATCAATATACTGGCAAATCTCTTTCCAGCATTAGACTTTCACAGTTCTTAGTTGCAACAGTGTTTCATGATTAGTAACTTCCCCTGACACCCTCAGGGGCCAGATTTCTAAGAGGTCCCATTGGTGAGGCATGGCACTGACTTCTTTCCCAAGCCTTTCAAATGAAGTTTGGATCTCAGCTCTTGTGGGAGAGGACTCTTCTTTGGATGTGCCATCTCAGCTTTAGAGATAGTAGATGATCTTTACATCTGCTACTTCTATATTCTTTAACATGTTTTTAGCTTTCATTAGCCAATTCCATATAATTTCATTTCTTTATTAATCATTTGTATTTTTCCTTTTTTTTTTTTTTTTAGACAGAGTCTCACTTTATCACTCTTGGTTCAGTGCCATAGCATCATAGCTTACAGCAACCCAAACTCTTGGGCTTAAGTGATTTTCTTTCCTCAGTCTCCCAAGTAGCTGGGACTACAGGCCACCACCACAATACTCGGATTTTTTTTTTTTTCCTGCAGTTTTTGGCTGGGGCCAGGTTTGAACCCGCCACCTCTGGCATATGGGGCCAAAAGCCACAGGCACTGCCAATGCCCAGCTATTTTTAGAGACAGGGTCCCACTCTTGCTCACACTGGTCTCAAACCTGTTAGCTCAGGCAATCCACCATCTCAGCCTCCCAGAGTGCTGGGATTACAGGAGTGAGCCACCATGCCTGGCCCTATTAATCATTGCTTATATTAAACTTTCCCATTGTGGTTTCTATCTCCCGATTGGACCTTAACTGATATAACAAGTGGTACTTGTGTTATATCAGTGATCTCAGGAGATAGACTCACAAAGATAGGATTTGGGGGTTGATGTGGTCACCCTTGGGCTTGAGCACAGGGCTAGGATCCTTGCCAACTGGAAATGAGATGCTGGTACTCCATGGCCTGCAGTGGCATCTCAGTTAATGGAGTTGTCATATGTGGTGGGTTGTGGTGAACTGCCAAGTGAAACATAAGCCTTGGGAACTGAAATGGCCATCATCCTTGACTACTAGGACAGTAATAGTGAGCAAGGAGGAAGGACTGTGGTGTACAATGGATTCTTTTCAGTACATTTGTGTTATTGGGGAAAGAAAATGACAAGCTCTGGTTTATTAATTCTCACTTCAAAGACTAAAACAGTCTCATGCTTATGTAGACCCAAGGTTGATATTGCTGAAAGTCATATTCACAATTGTGTGGTTTGCTTAATTTTAATGACAGTTGAAGTCATAGTCTCATAAAAAATATGGTAAGTACTACCCTGGCAAGCTCTGCTCTCAGGGTCACAGAGCAAGGATCGGGCAGGAGAGAGTAATCCAGTGACTGAGCAGCCTAAAGGCAGGGACTAAGATGCCTTACAGCCTTAGCCCTTAGGGGCATAGAGTGAGACCGGTTTGGGCACACTGGGTAAGTGGACAGCCATTTCAGGAGTGATCCCAGGGACAAGTGCTTTTCTGGGAAAGCTTCTGCTTAGCTAAGGTTAGCAGTTTAAAGTGCCTTTTAAGTGGGCGGAGGAGAGATTTAGGCTCTCCACCCTGTGGGGTTTGAGAAATCAGCAGAGGCCTCCAGTCTCCATCTCCTATAGCCGTATCAGCACTGTGATTAACATCTCATACCCCAGAAGATCACCTGTTGTCCAGACAATATCCAGCAAGATATATATATATATATAGTGCTTTCTTTTTTAATTTTTTATTTTATTTATACAATTTTTTTTTTTATTGTTGGGGATTCATTGAGGGTACAAGAAACCAGGTTACACAGATTCAATTTGTTAGGTAAAGTCCCTCTTACAATCGTGTTTTGCCCCCAAAAGGTATGGCACACTCCAAGACCCCACCCCCTCGCTCCTTTCCTCTTTCTGCTCTTCCTTTTTTTTTTTTTAATTTCAACATTTTCCCTATAGATTTTTCTTTTCTTTTTTTTTTTCCTTTCCTTTCTTCCTTCATTTTTCTAGTTTAAATACAGTTTCCCATTGTTGCCTTTTTCAACAATTAGAACTTAAATTTTTCTAGTGTTTCTACCCCTCTTTTTTTTGTTTTTCCCCCAATTTTATCCCGTAAAGTTTTCTGTTTGCTTGTTTTTGTTTGATTTATAGCATTTTTGCCTTTCTTCTCTACTTGGTGGAGGTAGGGTACTGTGTCCGAACAGGTTAGCAAAGAGCTGCTGACCTCAAGGGAACCACCCAGCCTGGAACCCCCAGAGGTTGGGGGTTTTTAAGTTGGGGCAAAGTACCCTACTGTACACCTATATTGCTCTTGTCTCCCTCTTTCTCTGTCTCTCTTCTTTTCGTCAATATTCCCTTTTACCCACCCCCTCTCCTTTCTCTCTCTCTCTTTTTTTCTTTTTTTCCTTCTTGCTCTTCAATCTTCTCATCCTTCTGGTCCTGTACCAAAAGGACTCATTGAAACCCTAGTCCAGAGGCATGCCAACTTAAAGATCAAGAGGAAATGAAAGAAAAAATTAGGGCAAGGAAACAGATAAAAGAAATCACTCATGAGGAAGAATCAGCAGAAAACTCCTGCCATCATGAAAAACCAGTCCAGAGCAACCCCCACAAGGGGCTGTGAGGTAGATACTACAGATGATTTCACCTATAAGGAAATGTTAGAAATGACAGAAAGGGAATTTAGAATACAGATGATGAAAACAATGAAGGAAACTGCTGATAAAGTGAAAAATAACCAAAAGGAAATCCAAAAACCAAATAAGAGATGAAAGATACGAAGAATATAGAAAGGATTTAGCAGAGCCGACGGAACTGAAGCAGTCAATTAGGGAACTTAAAGATGCAACAGAAAGTATCAACAACAGATTAGACCATGCAGAAGAAAGAATTTTGGAGGCAGAAGACAAAGCTCTTGAGATAACTCAGATACTTAAAGAGGCAGAAAAGAAGAGAGAGAAAGCAGAACGTTCACTGACAGAATTATGGTACTTTATGAAGCGTTCAAACGTACGAGTCACAGGAAGCCCAGAAGGGAAAGAATAACGTCACAGGGGAATGGAAATCATACTAGAGAATATTATAAATGAAAATTTCCCAAATATCACAAAAGACTCTGACACACTCCTTTCAGAGGGATGTCAGACCCCCAGGTCACCTCAACTCTAACTGAGCTTCTCCAAGACATATTGTGATGTACCTGTCCAAAGTCAAGACAAAAGAATAGATTCTTCAGGCTACCAGAAGTAAGTGCCAGTTGACCTACAGGGGCAAATCTATCAGGGTGACTGCAGACTTCGCTAATGAAACTTTCTAAGCAAGAAGATTAATGGTCATCTACCCTTTAATCTACTTAAACAGAACAATTTCCAGCCCAGAATTCGATATCCTGCTAAGCTAAGCTTTAAAATTGACAGAGAAATCAAATCATTTACTGATATACAAACATGGAGGAAATTCACCACAAGACCAGCTCTACAGGAAATACTTCAACCTGTTCTACACATTGACCATCAAAATGGATCAACAGCAAAGTAAGAACTCAGAAATTAAAGGACAAAACCTAACTTCCACACTGATGCAAAAGATAAAACTAAACAATGGACTCTCACAAAATAAAATAAATAGAACACTACCACACTTATCAATTATCTCAATAAATGTTAATGGCTTGAATTGTTCTCTGAAGAGGCATAGATTGGCTGACTGGATTAAAAAACACAAGCCATCCATTTGCTGTCTGCAGGAAATAGACTGTTAAACTAGCTTCAAAAGACAAATTAAAACTCTGAGTTAAGGGTTGGAAGACAATTTTTCAGGCAAGCCAAATTCAGAAGAAAAGAGGAGTTACAATCTTATTTTCAGATACATGTGGATTTAAAGCAACTAAAGTCAAAAAAGACAAAGATGGTCTCTTCATATTGGTCAAGGGAAAAATACAACAAGAAGATGTTTCAATTCTAAATTTTTATGCACCCAATTTAAAAACTCCGGATTCTTGAAACAGACCTTACTCAGTCTGAGCAGCATGATATCCTATAATACCATAATAACAGGGGACTTTAACACTCCTCTACATAGCTGAACAGATCCTCTAAACAGAAATTAAACAAAGATATAAGGGACTTAAATGAGACCCGAGAACAACTGTGCTTGATAGACGCATATAGAACACTCAATCTCAAAGGTAAAGAATATACATTCTTCTCATTGCCCCATGTAACATTCTCCAAAACTGATCATATCCTAGGACACAAAACAAACCTCAACAGAATCAAAAGAACTAAAATTTTACCTTATATCTTCTTAGACCACAAGGCACTAAAGGTGGAACTCAACTCCAACAAAAACATTCAACCCACACAAAGACATGGAAATTAAATAACCTTTTGTTGAATGACAGGTGGGTGAAGGAATAAATAAAACAGGAAATCATTAACTTCCTTGAGCATAACAACAATGAAGACACAAGCTACCAAAACGTGTGGGATACTGCAAAAGCAGTTTTAAGAGGAAAATTTATCACTTTAGATGCTACATTCGAATAAACAGAAAGAGTGCATCAACAAACTCACAACCTGGCTTGGCGCCTGTGGCTCAGTGAGCTAAGGTGCCAGCTACGTACACCTGAGCTGGTGGGTTCAAATCCAGCACGGGCCCGCCAAACAACAATGACAGCTGCAACCAAAAAATGGCCAGGCGTTGTGGCAGGTGCCTGCAGTCCCAGCTACTTGGGAGGCAGAGGCAAGAGACTCGCTTGAGCCCAGGAATTGGAGGTTGCTGTGAGCTGTGATGCTATGGACTCTATCCAGGGTGAAAGCTTGAGGCTCTGTCTCAAAACAAAAAACAAAAAAACAAAAAAACTCACAATCTATCTTATGGAATTGAAAAAAGAAGAACAATCTAAGCCTAAACCCAGCAGAAGAAAAGAAATATCCAAAATTAAATTAGAGATCAAAGAAATTAAAAACAAAAGAATCATTCAGAAAATTAATGAAACAAGGAGTTGGTTTTCTGAAAAAATAAATAAAATAGATAAACCTTTGGCTAGACTAACTAGAAATAGAAAAGTAAAATCTCTAGTAACCTCAATCAGAAATGATAAAGGGAGGGCGACGCCGGCCCCATATACCAAAGGTGGCGGGTTCAAACCTCAGCTGAATTGCAAAACAGAAAAATAGCTGGGAATTGTGGCAGGTGCCTGTAGTCCCAGCTACTCAGGAGGCTGAGGTAAGAGAATCGCCTAAGCCCAGGAGTTGGAGGTTGCTGTGAGCTATGCGACACCATGGCACTCTACTGAGGGCAATAAAGTGAGACTCTGTCTCTACAAAAAAAAAGGAATGATAAAGGAGAAATTACAACTGATGCCACAGAGATACAAGAGATCATCTCTGAATACTACCAAAAACTCTATGCCCAGAAATTTGGCAATGTAAAGGAAATGGATCAATATTTGGAATCACACCCTCTCCCTAGACTTAGCCAGGAAGAAATAGAACTCTTGAACAGACCAATTTCAAGCACTGAGATTATAGAAACAATAAAAAATCTTCTAACCAAAAAATGCCCTGGTCTGGATGGCTTCTCACCAGAATTCTATCAAACCTTCAAGGAAGAGCTTATTCCCATACTGCAGAAATTATTCCAAAAAATTGAGGAGGAAGGAGTCTTCCCCAACACGTTCTAAGAAGCAAACATCACCATGATACCAAAATCAGCAAAAGACCCAACTAAAAAGGAGAATTTCAGACCAATTTCACTCATGAATATAGATACAAAAATTCTCAACAAAATCCTAGCCAATAGATCACAGGTTATCATCAAAAAAGTCATACATCATGATGAAGTAGGTTTCATCCCAGGGATGCAAGTCCATAAATGTTATCCACTGTATTAATAGAAGCAAAAACAAAGGCCATATGATCCTCTCAATAGATGCAGAAAAAGCATTTGATAAAATCCAGCATCCTTTTCTAATTAGAACACTGAAGAGTATAGCCATAGGTGGCACATTTCTGAAACTGATCGAAGCTATCTATGACAAACTCATAGCTAATATTTTACTGAATAGAGTAAAACTGAAAACTTTTCCTCTTAGAACTGGAACCAGACAAGGTTGTCCTCTGTCACTATTACTATTCAACGTACTGCTGGAAGTTCTAGCCAATACAATTGGTCAAGACAAGAAAATAAAGGGCATCCGAATGGGAGGAATGGAAGTCAAACTCTTCCTCTTTGCTAACAATCAGATCTTATACTTAGAGAACCCCAAAGACTCAACCACAAGACTCCAGGAAGTCATCAAAAAATACAGTAATGTCTTAGGATATAAAAATCAATGTCCACAAGCCAGTAGCCTCTGTATTTGCCAATAACAGTCAAGATGAGAGACTAATTAAGGACACAACTCCCTTCACCATAGCTTCAAAGAAAATGAAATACCTAGGAATATACCTAACAAAGGAGGTGAAGGACCTCTATAAGGAAAATTATGAAATCCTAAGAAAGGAAATAGCAGAGGATATTAACAAATGGAAGAACATACCATGCTCATGGCTGGGAAGAATTAACATTGTTAAAATGTCTATACTTCCCAAAGCAATCTACCTGTTTAATGCCATCCCTATTAAGATACCAACATCGTACTTCCAAGATTTGGAAAAAATGATTCTGTGTTTGGTATGGAACCCGAAAAAAGCCTGTATAGCTAAGGCAGTTCTTAGTAATAAAAACAAAGCTGGGGGCATCACCATACCAGATTTTAGGCTGTACTAAAAAGCCATAGTGGTCAAGACAGCATGGTGCTGGCACAAAAATAGAGACATAGACATTTGGAATCGAATAGAAAACCACAAAATGAAACTAATATCTTACAAACACCTAATCTTCAATAAACCAAACAAGAACATACCTTGGAGGAAAAGACTCCCTATTCAATAAATGGTGCTGGGAGAACTGGATATCCACATGTAAAAGACTGAAACTGGACCCACACCTTTCTCCACTCACAAAAATTGATTCAAGATGGATAAAGGACTTAAATTTAAGGCATGAAACAATAAAA
>CAUYON010153085.1:0-11616 GCA_963573935.1 Arctocebus calabarensis | reverse complement strand
ATCCCATTACTAGGCATCTACCCAGAAGGGAAAAAATCCTTGTATCATAAGGACACTTGCACTAGACTGTTTATTGCAGCTCAATTTACAATCGCCAAAATGTGGAAACAACCTAAATGCCCACCAATCCAGGAATGGATTAGCAAGCTATGGTATATGTGCACTATGGAATACTATTCAGCCATTAAAAAAAATGGAGACTTTACAGCCTTCGTACTAATCTGGATGGAAGTGGAACACATTATTCTTAGTAAAGCATCTCAAGAATGGAGAAGCATGAATCCCATGTACTCAAGTTTGATATGAAGACAATTAATGACAATTATTGACACGGTGAGGGTGAAGGAAGGGGAGAGCAGAGAGAGGAAGAATGAGGGAGGGGTGGGGAAAGGAAGAGCAGAGAGAGGGAAGGAGTAAGGGGGGTGGGGTCTTGGGGCAAAACAGATTGTAAGAGGGTCTTTTCCTAACAAATGCAACCAGTGTAACATGGTTTCTTGTACCCTCAATGAATCCCCAACAATAAAAAAAAAAAAAAAAAAGGAAAAAAAAAATTGCGACATCTAGAAAAGAGGCAGGGAAGCTGCCTGGAGGAAGCAGACATATGCTTCTTCTCCAGAGGACGAACAGGGTGTCCATCAAAATCTCACATTTGAAACAGATCAGGAGAAAGAGTGGGGACGAGAAAAGCAACGGGGCACTGAGGGTGAAGTGAGGACGTGGACCTCCTGCGTGAGATTTCGAGTGACCTGAGCGGCCCTGCACCGGGGCCCAGGGAGGCAGTCAGCAGCTCTCAGGGCTTCAGGCGCTGCTGGAACCCCGCTGGTTTTGACTGCCGAGGATCTCCTCTATACACATGCGCCCCAGACTGCTGTGGGAGCACGGGTGAGGTTGGTACAGGCGTCCAAACTCCAGACACGTGTGCCCAGAACTGAACTCCCCTCCTCCACCCCTCTGGACCCACCTTGAAGCCACTGCTGTCTCACTGCTGGGCCAAGGAGGAAGAGAGGAACCCAGGCTTTGTGTGCCCCTGAGCAAATTTTCAACACTATAGAGTGGGCCGCAGTGGAACTGAGGGCTGTGGACCAGAAACTGCCTGTTGTGAGCATTTCACGAAGCTGCCACCATGCCTTCTTGCATGGAGAATGGTGTTCTGTTTCTTCCTTTCTAGGCACCAAACTACAATGAAGCTGCAAGAGCGAGGCTTGTGTTCCCGCTGGCTGTAGAAACCAGACAGCCTTTCCTAGTCTGGATTGCTGCTTGGCCTCCTGCGACCTTAGCCACATTTCTGACGGCCTAATCCCATACTCCCATGACTCATCAAGATGTTTGAGAGTGTGCAAGGGAGATTTTTGAACTGATCTCCAGTGCAGAGAGAGCCCACATGGACAGAACCGTGAGGAGAATTTGTTCTGCGATGCAGGCGGGGGACAACCCCCTCAAAACAAAAACAAAACAAAACAAAAACCCCCAGTAATCTGTGTTCTGGCTGCGGAGACTTGCAGGCTGGTCTCCATTGTCACTGAGGGACTTTGCTGATTTGGCCAGAAGACAGGAGGAGGAGTGACCTGACCCTCACTTACGTCCATTAGACTGACGGTTCTGGGCTCCCTGATTCCATGAGCAGGTTCTTTGTGGATGGCTGGGAAGTCTCCCTCTCCTGCCACCTGAGAACTGGGTGCCTGAGAACATACCTTCAAGTCCCTGTGAGGATGGGGGGCTGTCCACACACAGCCTCCCCTGGATCTGCCCCATACATCAGCCGTGATAGTGGTGAGCTTGGAAGTAGCAGGGATTAGCCCAGCCCATGGGACGTCCGAGTGCTTCTCCTCATAGACAGGGCCAGGCATAGCCCCCACTAAGAGTACAACCTATTGACAGGAATGTCCACACGTACACAGCCTATTGCCTCATTCTCTTATTTAATTGTACAGGACTTGGCCAACTCTTAACTGCAAGTTCCACCTCCTGGAGTAAAGACAAAACTGATCATCCCTGCACAATTCTTGCTGTTAAAAGGGCACAGAGTTGGGGAAAGAGTCAAGATTTCAGAGACCACTATCTCTCTCTCTCTTTAGAAAAAAGGGAGCCTCGCTACGTGTATACTCTACCTTCACTACAGCCTGCAAATGCAGAGTTGTATTCATAGCCTTGGCTAGCTCCAAGCAGCACAGGCAAATCCAAATGTCTTTACTTAATATACAGTATGGTCAAACTATAAAGATGGTGGGAAAAAGCCCGAGCAACCAATGTAAAGAAGTCACATTTAAACACAAGTAGTCAAACAGAAGAGGTGACACCTTCTCCAGGAGAGAAGGAATCAATGTAAGGATTAAATGGAAAATATGTGTATGTACATGTGCATGACATTGGGGGAAATAATTAAGAAGATAATCTTTCCCAAACTCAGAAAACTTCTCCAAAATGTAGTAGATACAGAAAACAGTTGTGTTACTGAATGAGCGTCAAAGCAGAATGTGACAAAGGCATCTGACCCCGTTAGCCCGGCAGAAACAAGCGATTGCAGGCATGTTTGTAAGAAAGACAATATTACTTAGGTGACCATTTTTCACTTATGTTTTATCTAACTTTACCTGAAAATCGGGGTTACCACCTGTGTTAGCTTATAGGCTTTGTATAGAAGGGGAAAAAATTGTCCCATATTTATGGCAGGAGGCACTTTTGGAACTTGGAGCAAGGCACCCATGGAAGTTAGGCTCCTGCTCTCAAACAAAAACTGGATGATAGGAGTACAATTTCTTGATGTTTATTTACATTTAAAAGAAATGGCTGCCCGGCTCAAAAGAAAGATATTCCCAGGTCATAAAACTGACAGAGGTGTATCTAGTTTTTAACGGGATATAAACACACTCACACCCACTCACACACTCACACACACATATTTCAAAGAGAGGAGAAAGAACTTGCAATTACGGGTTTTCTAAAGCAAATGCCCTCAGTAAAAGGAAAGGAGGGAAATTTCTTATTTTCAACAAGGAAAACTGAGCCTTTTATTTTTAGTATGTATTCATCTTTACAATGCTGACATGTATCAACACAACAGAAAAAATTCCATCTGAAATAAACAAGTCATTTGACACCTTCCAGTACGTCTCAGAAATAATAACATAATTCAGGATGTAGATATGGGTAAGTAATTAAAGGGTTTAATTCCTCACATTTCCATGACAGATTAATTGGTTCAGATGAGGTTTAATATTAAAGACATGCAGAAACTCATTTAGTTATGGAAATAACTAAATTTAATTGCATTTGCCTGTTAGGAATGGCAGAGGGGTTAAAGATAGACTTATCTTGAACTTGTGCAGTGCTCTGAAATGAACAAGTGATTTTCTTACATGTGACCTTTCTTCACTGGTGAGATTAAGCTCCTTTTTGAATTTAGACAGTGGAATTCTATTTCATTTTCCTTCATCATTTTGGTAGAAACGAAAGCTATCAAAATATCATCAAGGAGGAGAGGTTCATTGCTAGTGAAAGGCTACTACTTATTCACATTTTTATTAGTGTTAGCAATTCACTTTTAATGTGTTGTAAGATTAGGACTCTCAGAAAATGAAGAGCTATGAAAGAACCTGCTTTCAAAGGAGTCTTAGTTATTGATAAGAGAGCAATTTAATGCTATGACAGTGTAGTGGAGGATTTTCTATATTTTCCTTTTCCAAGTTGTAGACTACTTTTCATCCTAAATTTTTTGTTTACTTTTGTATGGAAAGTATGTGAAGTTGCCTTGGTCTTCAACACTGAAGGTTTTATAATCTTGGACAAAGCACATTATCAATTTCTTTCTCTTTGTTTCCTCTTGCTTATGCAACATTTTATCACATTCCATAAAAATTAGCAGGTGCAGGTTGCAGAAAATCAGTAAGGAAGGAAAGAATAGGAAAATAGAGGGGGGACTGAGAAGCCGACAGAGACAGAGAGGAAAAGTGAACCTGAGAGAGGAATATATAGAGACAAGGAGAAAAGTAAAGAATTTGAAGATTCTTGCAAAAAGCTTTTTATTTCTTCTTGGTTGCTGCCTAAATAGCTGTGGGGGCCTGACATGGATTGAGTCGTGTGCTCCTAAAGTTCATATGTTGAAATGCCAACATCCGATGTGACTGTAGTCATAGATCGGGTCTATAAGAAGGTAATGAGGGTAAATGAGGACATGTGCCCTGATACGATGGGCTTATTTTCCTTACAAAACCCGGAAGATGCCTGCTTCCTTTCTTACTACACCCATGTAAGAACACATCTAAAAGGCCACCATCTGCAAGCCAGGAAGAGAACCCTCCTCAGAAACAAAATCAGCTTCCTGAGCTGTGAAAAAGTAACTTTCAGCATTTAAGCTAAACACCCTATGATATATATATATATATATATATATATATATTTTGTGTGTGTGTGTGTGTGTGTGTGTGAGTGAGTCAATCAAAGCAGACTAACAGAATTAATGGCTCTCAGAGGACACACAATAGAACCAAAGATACAGGCTCATTGATGCTTGGGAAATATAAGGCAAATCATAGGTATCTTGCCATACATTAAGAGAACTTTTATAAGTTTCTATTTATACTCAAATTATATAATCAAATTCATCATTATGAAAATACACCGAATTGTATTTGGAAATAAAAAAAATCAAAAAATAATTGTAAAGGACAAAATAACTACTGGGCAATACGTTTATGAAACTGTTCAATGTGCTGCATTTATTGGACCATATGGAAAAGATTTCAATTATTTGTGGCCATATACAATGAGCTAGTTTTTCATTTGTGTATAGATAACATTTCGTTAACATGTCCTTACTACTTACTTGCAGTAAGATCCTATTACTTCAGCTAACAGATGTCTGAGACTGTCCCATTGTAATAGACAACATTGCTTCATTTATAAATACTTATCTCTTCCGTATTACCCAAGCCACATTGTTGCAAATGTTTTTCACTTGCACTAGGTCTGAATTGTTTTCTACCTTCTGTAACATTCATAGAGTTTACAGTTTCTCTCCAAGGTTTATTCTTCCTTTTCTGGTTTTCTCACATAGGCTTATGCCAATTTGGTTCATACCCCATGGAATAAAACAGTTGTTCTGGAAAGTTATATTTGCCTTTTTTTTTTTTAATTTGCCTTTTTAAGACTAAAACTTTCTAAGTGAAAAGATACAACAGAACCTTATGAGGCAATTTTCTATGACCACCAGAATTATTTTTTATTACCTGCAGTGATTTTTAGGACCCTGAAATTATTTGTCCATTTGGGAGGAATGAATTGGAAAGTATAGACAAATAATCAATTTGTATTGCATATAATCTTTTGAATGAACTA
Source organism: Arctocebus calabarensis (assembly GCA_963573935.1). NCBI lineage: Eukaryota > Metazoa > Chordata > Mammalia > Primates > Lorisidae > Arctocebus > Arctocebus calabarensis. Next base: position 6,282 of record CAUYON010153085.1, on the reverse strand, counting down.
TGGGCCCATTATTGAGTTTGACTCAGTGGGATTAGAGATGAGTCTAGCACTGCCTTGTAATCAGGGAATAGCATTGGAACTAAAACATATGGTTTACCAAATTTCTGCCATTTGTCACTTCCTGAGGAACCTGGGGGTGTGCTCTGCACTGGAGCCTTTCCTCCCAACCTCGGCATTCCAGGGCTGTTAACCAGTGATGCTGATGCTGTTCCCTGCAGCTTCTTAGGCTGAGACTCTGAGATCACTGTATTAGTGAGGACGCTTTCGGATCCCTAATTCTGAAGCTTACTTGACCTAGTTCAAGCAAAATCAGGAATAGATTTAAAGACTTGAACTCTCTCTTTCTAATAAACCTAGTGGAGAAAGCACAAAAATTCTGAGTAGCACCATACACTGCAAATGTCTGGGAGTTTTTGGTTTTCAGTTCTGAGGGGTTATGATGGACGCTAATTTTTCAGATGCTCAGCCTAAAGGAGCTTAGTGCTAGGAGAATGGGACAAGAACCATCTCGCTCCAAAGCCAGCATTGCAGTGATGCTCCAGCATCTCATAACTTGTCTGAGGAATTCAGTTGCCTACTGAGGAAAACACACGTCATGCCCATGAAGATGATATGTTTCTCTACCTTAGGATGTCCACTTATTTGTGTAGGGTCTGACTCCTAGGAAGGGCTGAGGGTGGAGCAACTTGTACCTACGTACAATTGAAAACTCTTTAGAGCAACGATGTCCAATCTTTTTTTTCTCTGCCATCCATCGGAAGAATAAGAGTTGTTTTGGGCTACACATTAAATACACAAACACTAAGGAAAGCTAATTATCAAAAAAGAAAAAGAAAAACAAATCCATGGATAATTTGGACTTTTGTTGGATATCTGACACCACAGATAAGCAAAGAAGTCTTCACAAAATCAGCATGCAGCCCACTTACTGCAGGTTGACGACGCCTGCTTTAGAGTTACCAGTTACTAGCTAATTGGTTCAAAGGTCCAGCACCTTGACTAGAACCCAAGAATAACTTGCGGGAATCTAAGCTTGTTTTTGCTCAACTCTATGCTGAAATTAGTGGTCTGAGGAAAGAACAAGGTGCATACAAAAGCTGAACAGGGCTGGCCTTGAGATCAGCAGTATTGAAACAACTGCTGCTCCCCCACCAGCAGACCCCCGTACATTAGTCATAACTGTAGCTTTAATGGGGCAGGAGGTTGATTTTTTTTTTTTTCTTTTTTTGGGACAGAGCCTCAAGCTGTTTCCCTGGATAGAGTGCTGTGGCATCACAGCTCACAGCAACCTCCAATTCCTGGTCTCAAGTGAGTCTCCTGCCTCTGCCCCTAAGTAGCTGGGACTACAGGCGCCCGCTGCAACACCCGGCCATTTTTTGGTTGCAGCCGTCATTGTTGTTTGGCGGGCCCAGGCTGGATTCGAACCTGCCAGCTCAGGTGTACGTGGCTGGTGCCTTAGCCTGTTGAGCCACAGGCGCCGAGCCAGGAGGCTGATTTCAATAACACTGTCCCACCAACCATGATGGCTGTGCACTTAAGGGCGTCCATGCCCCTGCTTCCCCTTTTGATGTGTACAGCCTAATCGTAATACGCTTAACCACAAATTCCTCCCCCCAAGTTTATATGGATCATATGCAACATGCAGCAATAAAGTTCTCCTTTTCTACAGTTATTAATCTTGTGATTTTTCATTGGGCAGTTGACTTCCTCTGCAGAAACCTTAGTCCTGGAAAACATGAGAAAGGAGTTTTTCAAGTCCTCTTTTGTATAACCCAGGTGTTTGAGGTGGTATACGATCATTTTAATGTTCATAATAAAGTTGCTTTTTGAATCTTTCAAAAATCAAGAACACAATGACTTACATAACTGGGAGGTACGGAGGTTCAATATGTGAGAGAGTTAACAAATTAAATCATGTCATCATAGCCCTATTTCCAAAAATTCCTCCTGACTTCCTTCTGCCCTGTAGAGAGATTTACTTACATAGGACTGGGGAAAATGGTGATTAGCCACTTTAAACACACATGGTTCCTTTAGCTCATGGTCCACAAGGGTATGATTATTTCACCTTTTTCCTTTCTGGATCTCATGAACTTCTCAACCTACACACAGTATGGGTAAGGGGTCTGGGCAAGGTTCCATCATAGATACCATATGAAAGCGATGAAGCTGCAAAGGGGTGATTTCCAAAGTAAAAAAAAAAAAAAAAAGATTTATTTTATTGGCACAGAATCACTAGAAAGTCAATGTGGAGCAGATTATTTTAGCCACTCCAAAATGTGTTATTAAATATAAAGAGCTATATTTGTGTGAAGTCTTCATTTCATAGCACATTTTCTTGAAATAAATAGAAGATTTTTGCTTAAAACTGGAATGACTGAAGAGTTGCCATTGTACTAATGAAGCAATTAAAAATCCTAATGTCTGAAAAATGATATTCATTAAGCCTACATTATATACTGCTATTAACTAAGGGACCCTATGATGTCACACATAGATGTTTGATACCTTCAGCTCAGAAAAGATAAAATTGACTCATTTATATTGCTTATTTTTGTCATATTTATCATTGCCATGTTTCTTTAATTTTTATAAATCATATTAGTCACAAGTTGTACTTAATTTTGCTGTAGAGAATTAACATAGTTTCAATAAAGAAATTCACAAATCTCCAAAGTTGCTATACATAAAGAAAATGGGACATTGTGGCTACACGTACATTTATTTGCAAAATTTTCATCATGAAATTTTACAAAGAGGTAGCCAACACATAGAGAATATTTTGTAAAATTTTATAATGAATATTTCATAAATAAAAATACATTTAGCTATATACGATTTCCCCTATGTATGGCAACTTCTGGGACAGCCTATACTGTGTTAAAATAAATTAAAACCATAATTCAATGTAATTATTGTAATTGTTAACCAATAGACTATTTTATCAAAAAAGAGGCAGATTGCAGGTAAAATGGGAAAAATGAAGTACCACCCAGGTTATAGGCTGTGTCCTGGGATTTTGGGACACCCTGTTGATAATAAACATTCAAAAATTAGTAGCTTTTTATTGACAACAATATGTATCATTGCATCTATAATACATGCATTATTTTCATACTTAAGGTGGTCACTGCTCTAATTTCCTTTAAATTAGTTATACTAGAGTTTCAGGGAAGACTAATACTGTTATCAATGATGTTGTTAATACCTTTCAACTAAAATATTAACATTAAATGTTTATTATCAAAGGGCAGTGCCTTATGAAAACATTATGTGCATAGCAATGAGACTGTTGACTTGAAGACAGATAGTACCCGAATCTGGTACTCAAAAAAAGCAGCAGGGATGTGGTTAATTCTTTAGTACACAGGATGAAATAAACTATTAATGTCATACGCAACATGGAGATACATTGCTATTGCCTTTATCTCTACTTCAGAGGAAGGACATATTGATCGATCAACTATCCAGTTTAGATTTTTATTTTTTTCCTACTTTCTTGATCATCTTATCTCCCCCACACTCTGCTTTTTCTTAGGTCAGTATATTTCCCTTAAGAGTTTTACTAACCACTATCCATAATGATTGCTCTAGTGTCAGGAGTGAGTTCCAATGTTGCCATCACTGTTCATAGTCATTTAAGAAAGTCTTCCAAAGGAAGATTCTTAAAGAACTTATTCTATCTTGATTGTTTTACAACTATAACCATTACAACTGTTTGCCTGAAGGCAATTAAATGTAGAAATAAAGGGAATTAGCTCTGAACTCACACAGATTTGAGTGTTACCAGTGGTTTGATATTAAGTAAATGACATTTCTGACATTTACTTTTTTTTACATGTAAATGAGTATAAGTACAGTTATAATATCATAGAGGTGGAAAGACCCAATAGTTAGAAGCTTTACATTAATAGAAATTGTAGTATTTCCATTCTGGATGTCAGAATACCAAAATTTAGAAGTATCAGTAGGAAATGTATAATATGTATATATAATAATATTCAGCTCCATTTGTTTAAGATGCTTTGTTGAACAGAACTAGTATCTAAAATACTAAGGAACAGTTTAGAAATACGTTCTGTTGTAATTTTTTTTTGTATAATACCAAACTTATAGAAGTTATTTAATAAATATTTATTCCTTATATATGTTCCATTTTCTCTGTTTTCTATAATGATTTATTAAACAGAAATAAGCTTCTTCATTGATCATTATGTCCTGTTTTTCTAAGGAATGCAGTGAAATTTCCTTTTAAGAGTTCTGCCTTATGCCTACCACTATGAAGAAGTATTTTATACTCTGGGTCACAAGGAAAGAATGTGAGGTAGCTGGACAGCTTCTTCAGACATGGTCACAACTATTGATATGTATGCTTACTTAATGTGAATTTCTAAGCACATGTAATAATCAAAATATTAAAAAAGTACTTGAGATACGTGTCAATGAAATTGTACAAGAGAAAGCAATTAGTTGCAAAATACTAAAAATGGGAAAACTATATATAACACTGAAAAGAATCAACTACAAAACTACTACAATCATGAGAAAATTAACTAATGGAATAAGACATGAAATTTGAAGAAATCTATTAACTACCTCTCACCCATTATCTATCTATCCATCATCTATCATCTATGTATCCATTTTTGTGTATACAAAAATTACAAATTAGAAGACATAATGTAAAGAAAGATATAATTTTCGATATAAAAATATGATATACAAATATAAAGAAACTTAAACTTACATGAGGAAAGTGGCAAGCAGGTCCTGATAAACAGCAGTAGGTCTGAGCAGTGCTGAGAACATGCGCAATTCTACTGAAAAGCTATCAGATATCAAAATGCAAAAATGGAGTCTAAATAACAAAATCACTGTTTATGGCACAGGTATATGTACAAATCAGTAACAGAATATAGAATCATGACAGAGAACTCAGCACAGAAGGAAATTTAGTATGTATTTCAAATCAATGAGAACAAAGTGGACTTTTTAATAAATGATGGTGAATAACTAATAACTGTATGTTAAGTGTTACCTTGTAATTTATCTTAGGACAATCTTCACGTGAGTAAGAGGTTAAATGTCTGAATTTAAAACACCAAAACTGTAAAGTATTTTTTAAGTTCAAACTATGATTTCCCATCATCTTCACCATATTTTTCTTAAATATATCCAAATTGTTTCCTAATTTTGACACCATAGCATTTCCCCTACAATGTTTACCTTATCTTTTTGCTACTCTTTTCCTTCTTTCTCTAATACCCTTCCAGTCTCTTTATTCTAATAGGAAAGGAATTTAAGAGTGTCAGTGTAAGTATTCTCATTATATCCACTATTACTAATTTATAACTTAGAAAATTCACTGAAATACTTATAGATGTTTCTTTCCACTATGTTTAATTAAATATAAAATTACAAATAAATATAAAGTCATTTTCTTTATTCCTAAGATGCTAAACATGAAAGCTAATCTCATAGATGACTTTGAAATTCGTAAAATAAGGCCCCATCAACTCCAACTATTTACTCTTATAGGGTCTGATATTTGCACAGAATGGATGAAGCTGGTGACAGAAGCAGTGTCAGAGTATTAGAAAAAAATAAGTTTAGTAAATGAGGAAAAAATGTAGAATCTGATGTCAAGGTAAAATCAAATGTGAAATGGGTTTGAAATTGCTAAAAAAGGAAAAGAGAATAAAATCAAATGATACACAATCACATATTGGAAAAGGAATTAATGGCTTATAATATTACAATTGCTCTATTATTAGAAGGAGTATTGTTAGGACGAATATTTAAAACAAATCCTAGCAAGCAACATTGGCACTTATTCTATAAAGGTAAATGTTGAGTAAATATAAAATTTTATTAAATGAAAGTGTAGAAACCACAAAACCCACAATATGTCATAAAAATAAGAAAACATTTTGTTATTCAATAGGCAAATTAATAATTTAATAATCTCAGAAATACAAGTTTTTAATGAAGTAAAAAATATTTTTAACACTAGATGTATACTGTTGTTATGTATTTTCATTTAGTAAAGATATTGATATATTTGTCTACAAATTAGTTTAAAGCTGATAATATTGAGATAATTGGGTAGCATACAGGTATAAACATCTGTATCTTTTACCCTATATAAACCACAATATCCTGAAGAAGCAAATATTTAAATATAGATAAATCATGATATAATTTAGTTTTTTATGTCGGAGTAACAAAAGCCTTCCTAATTATATCACTTAACCTACAAGAAATGTAAGAAAGCAGGAAGAA
>CAUYON010153080.1:0-22559 GCA_963573935.1 Arctocebus calabarensis | reverse complement strand
GCTTGTCACATGGTGACACTAGCAATCTTTTGATTAATGCCATCTTTTGAGTGAATGTCATACTATGCATTGCTACCATAATTCAATTCAACTCTGAGAAGTAATACATAGATAACATCTCTGGTATGTCAATAAAGGGCTATGGGCTTTAACATACCTTTATCACTAACTTATAGAACAAGCAGAAATCTCACAAAAATTGTAAGAACATGGTCTATCAACGTGATCTAATGGACATATTAATAAATTGAGCTACTAATTAAATATTGAAATGCACTATAACAACTCCTGGAAATATTCAACCAAAATAGCACACATACACATTTACAAGAATGTTTACAGCAGCATTATTTGTAATTTTCAAAAACTGGAAACAACTCCATGATATCACAGCACACTGAATAAATGAACTGTGCTATTGAAAAAACAAAATTGCTTCAGCTCTGATTCCCCCTCAAGCTACTGAAATTTTTCCTTATTTAATTTCCTATTTGCCAGTTTTAAGTAAAAAAAAAAAATTAATTTTTTTTTTTTTTAAGACAGAGTCTCACTCTATTACCCTGGATAGAGTGCTATGGCCTCACTCTAGCTCACAGCAACCCCGAACTCCTGGGCTCAAGCAATCCTCCTTCCTTAGTCTCTTGAGCAGCTGGTACTACAGGCACCCGCCATCATGCCCAGCTAGGTTCTTTCTTTCTATTTTTAGTAGAGACAGGGGTCTCACTCTTACTCAGGCTGGTCTTGAACTCATGAGCTTGAGCAATCCACACAACTCAACCTCCCAGAGTGCTAGGATTACGGATAAGAGCCACCACACCTGGCCTAACTAAAAAATGTTTAAAGAAAAATATTAGCTCTACTTCCTCACCTCCATTACACTGCTAAATCCTTAGCAATATTTTCAGCCCTATCTTACCACAGAAATTTTTTCTGTGTAGGCAGTAGTTACAAAATTATTATGTTTCTTATTCCTATTCTACTTGGTTGGTTGGCCTCTCTGCATCAGATGACCACTCCCTTCAATACAAAAATCTCTTCTATCTTAATTTCTTTCTCTCTCTCTCTCTCTCCCCTCCTCTCTTTCTGTTGCTAAAATCTTTTCTTTCAGTGTCTTCCAAGGCCTTTGTTTTGTTGTTTCAAGTTCGAGGGGTCCTATGGCCTTGTCTGTAGTCATGCTGGGTGATGATATTTAGTCCCATGGCTTCAGCACCATCTTTGTGCTGTGGCAGGAGGCACAGTGATGTGATGAGCTCAGATTTTGAAGCCAGACAGATGACATGCAGCTCTGCAAACCAAGGTCTCTAAATCCAACCTTTCTCCTGAGCTCTAATCGGGGTGGGGGGGGGACACTAAAAAGAAAAAAAGAAACTTGACCCAGGCTATAACTGTATCATGAGCTAATTTTGTGTCCCTCCATATCCGTAAGTTGTTGAAAGCCCCTAGCCTATTCTCACAGTAACAGACCCAGTTTATGCACTTCTTAGATCTGACTGGCCATGATTCTCTGCTTAGTCCTATGGGTGACTCTCCAGGAAACTCACTTGACACCAATGACATTCTTTTTTTTTTTTTTTTTTTTTTTTACCAATGACATTCTTGTTGGCACAATAGGAAGATGTCCTTCTTTGCTGGAGGGAGGCTCCCCGAGCTCTGTGCTTAACTGCTCCTGATGTCCTGTGTTGCTCAAGAAAGCACCAGGATGTGCCTCATTTCATACCGTTGGCCTCATTTTGCATAACCCTCACCTCTCTCCTTGCCGCTTTCCTGTCACTGATAAGGTGCAGAGCCTAGGGGCTTCTTTTTTGTGTGTGTGTGAGACAGAGTCTCACTTTCTCACCCCATGGCACCATAGCTTATAGCAACCTCAAACTCCCAGGCTCAAGTGATTCTCTTGCTTCAACCTCCTGAGAAGCTGAGACTACAGGAGCCCGCCACCAACTCCTGGCTACTTTTGGAGATGAGGTGTCTCTCTGACTGGTCTTGAACTCCTGAGCTCAAGCAATCTACCCACCTCAGCTTCCCCAAGTGCTGGGAATGGAGGCATGAGCCACCCTGACAGGCCTAGCCTGGGGTCTCCCTAAATTCCCCTACCCATTCAACCCACGGGCTTTCCAAAAGGGGTCCGTGAGGTTACAGATTGCAGAGAGGTAGCCATAAAGTATCTCTGGCTTCTGCCCTCTCACTATATCAATGCCACTGCTCTTGGGGCAAAAATAACCTAGAAATATGGGTGAGTTAGCAATCCATTGTTGAAGGAGGAGGCTGTGGCCAGTGAACAGAAAGGAGACAGAAAGTAACCAAAAGAGTCTGTACCCTTTCTGAGAGACTTTGGCCATATACCCTCTCCAGAGGATGTCCTGCGTGACTGGGGATCCACCATGTTTTCCAGTCAAGTCTGGACAGCTTGGAAATGCACCATTGTGTACTCACTTCCTCTCTTCCTCTACCTCACATGCCAGGCTTCTCCACTTTTGCTTCCCTGAAGTGCTCCCTCAACAAAACTTTCGAACATAGGTTTTGACTTAGGCTCTGTTTGCTAGAGAAACCGTTCATCCTGAAAAAGAAAGGAGAATCAAAACTGGGAGTAAATTGATTCCCAGCTAAGCAGCCAGTGTTTTTGCTAAGTGACTTACATCTGTTGTCTCTTTAATCCTCAGGGAAAACTATACTAGTAACTCCACTGAGTTACTAACGCCTTTCTGAGCCTCCGTTCCCCACTGTAACAGGGGAAAATTACAGGCTCAGTAAGGCCTTAGTAACTCAGTGGAGAGGATAGAGTTGGGAATGCAGAGCTAAGAAGCTGACTGTGTCTTGCTTCAACATTCTTCCCATTGTTCCTTACTGTCTCTAATATCAGGACATTGGAGCTTAGGGATTCCATGAAGTTTCCATGTGGTAATTCACCGTTGGAATTTTTAGAAGCTTTAGGATGATTCAGAGAAGGACATTTTAAATATCCAAGCAGAGCATGATGAGGAAGTCTTCAAATGGCAAGGTGCGTGATCAGTTAAAACAGATGGCTAAACTGCCATTATTATTTGACATTTAGATATCACTTCATATGGTTGTTCCTAAATGGAATCCCATTGATGAGCCAACTGAAGGTCATGAAAGTTGCTCTTACAAGGATGAGAGTATGAAGGGTTAGAAGAGACAAAGGCTGCTGGGAGGAGAAATGGGAGGCCATCCCTATGCTCCATCTGCAGCATGAAGTCACTTGGCCACCTGGACCTCTGCCCATCTGCAGCATCCAGATCTGTTTGTTCTCCTCATAAAGATCTTTGGGAACAAAGTGTACAAAGTGTTAGCTAGAAAATCAATCTTGAAACAAAGTAGAGGGGTCCCGACTGCCAGGAACTAAGATGGGAAGGATTTCCTCATACTGCACAGAGTGTAACTGGCAGGGTTCGATGTACGTCTAGAGGTTTGGGCCAGAGTTGCACTTTGAAAAATTGGAAAAAAGACTGAATTTGACCCTATTACACTATTCTGTTAGCATCTCTCCAGGTCTTGGATCATGGTGTGATCTGTGACGCTCCTGTGGAAGGAGGAGAAATTTTTTCTGTGCAATCAAAAAGTCAGATTATTTTTCAGTCTAATCATTTCTTCTTGGTCAGTATTGGAAGATTAGCCCCTTTAAGATAGTTATTAATTTATAAAATCATAACTACAAAAACAGGTGGGTTTATGTAGTGATGGAGAAAGCATCAATACCACCTGTCTGATGTAGAAACAGGCATTTTCATTTGAACTTGGTAAGTGTCCCAGAGGCCTCCAAAAATTGTGTTGTGCCATAGTACAGATGAGTGCCCTGAGCATCATTGCTACCAGAGTCTGTTTTCTCAAAGAGGCCTTTTCTTTTTCTGCATTTTCCTTGCATGCTGATCAACTGCATAGCTGTAATGCAAAAAACCTCCCCCCAAAGAATTGACACTTACCTCTTAAAACATGAAACTCTCATTCCCTCAACCTACCCAATGATGAAAACCTGTTCAAAGATCTTAAAACAGACTCAAGTGTCTAGAATTTGAATACAAATCCCTTGCAGATCTTATTAGAATGAACATTTTGATTCAGTCGGTTTGAGTGGGACTTGAGACTTCGCATATCTAAAAAGTCCCCATGCTGTTGGCCTACAAAGCCCACCTCGAGTAGCAAGGGCTTAGAAGACCATTTGTTGTGGGGGGGTTTCTTATTTTGTTTTTGAAAATTATTTTGTCCCCTTTAAAAGACAAATTTAGCATTCAAGCAGCTCTAGACATTCAAAGAAAACTCCAGAAATTGGCTCTAGGCCCAAACCATAACCTGGAGAATCTTCTTAAAACGGCCACTATGGTCTTTTATAACCGAGACCTGGAGAGAATGGAGGAAAAAGAGAGGAAGGAACAGAAAAGAATGACAGCTCTAGTAATGGCATTCCAACAAACGAGCAACTTTCAGGGGCAGAGGGAACCAGAGGAGCTAAAAACAAGTGCTTCCAATGTGGTCAGACTGGTCACTTCAGAAAAGACTGCCCCCAACAGCACCACTGGCTGGGCAAGCCACCTGGCCCCTGTCCAGAATGCAAGGGTAACCACTAGAGGGTGGCCTGTCCCCGGAGGCAAAGGCCTCCTGGGACAGTGACCCCATTGGAACCCAAACTGGACTGAGGGTTCCTGGGGCAAATTCTCATGGCTCCAGCTTGTGTCATCACCCGTCAAGAGCCCCAGGTTTGCCTTATAGTGGAGCGCCAGGAGATAAAATTTCTTTTGGACGCTGGAGCAACCTTTTCTGTACTTCTCTCTAACCCTGGTCTTTTTTCTCCCAAATCCATAACTATACAGGGGGTGTCTGGAAAGCTGGTTACCAAATTTTTCTCCCAGCCTTTAAGCTGCAATTGGGATGACTTGCTGTTCTCTGATGCCTCCCTAATCATGCCTGAAAGTCCTGCTCCCCTTTTGAGGAGGGACGTAGTAACTAAAACAGGAACTTTTCCCTCCTGGAGATCCAGTCATGATCAAAACTCTCCCTTCTAATTCACCTTCCCTAAAACCAACTTGGGAAGTCCCTTTTCCTGTTATCTTGTCTTCTACAGCTGTTAAAGTTATAGGAGTTGATTTCTGCATACATCATTCACGAGTAAAATCCTGGAACCCTCCAACTTCTACAGAGGCAGACAAGGAAGACAGCCAACCATAGACCACCTACACTTGTAATCCAAAAGAAAGTTTGAAGTTATCATTTAGGAAATAGCCAGAAAAATCCTAATATGGTTTTCTTTTAGCATCACTGAATAAGTGCTTCTGACCTGATGCTGTTCTACCTTTGCCTATTACTGATTATACTAATCAGATTTATGTTTTACAGAAATGTCACCAAGCCACATGCAATAAAGATGTTTCCAGTCCACAAACCCCTGTACCGCTCTCCCTCCAGAGAAACCCTAATTGTCCCCTTCTATCACTGCCCGATTCAGCAGGAAGCAGCTAGATTGAGTCTTCGCCCTTTTTCCCTAACAGCAGTTAGAGTTTCTACTCAGAGAGGGAGAATTGATGCAGGATCTTTGGCACCCTAGCCAGCTCAATGGAGCTGGCAGACTTGCCGCCTCCTCCTTGGCAGTATTGGTGCTTCGGTGGCCAGCTGAATAACCAGCAGGCTGAATGACAGGTAAGGAGGGGGACCTCCAACCCCCACTGGAGGCTCCAATACCCAAAAAGGCTGGACTACTGCTGAGGAGACACCTGTGCCTTGGTGTCTCCTTCACTTTACACTTAGGACTAAATGTGGAACCCCCATTTCCTATGCCTAGGTCAATTTTGTGTGAATTTCCTTGGCCTCAATTCCATGAATGGACTGTGTTCATTCATTGATACATTCATTCACTTTGCCCCCGGTGGAAGGGACTGTGTGCATTCATTTCCTGGCCAAGGAACCCATATACCTATATATACCCTGAGACTGAAAGCCTAAAGGGGGAGATGAGGAAAGACCAGGAGAGAAATGGAGAGAGCTTTTCTCTCCCCACTTGAGTTCTCTCTCTCTACCAGGAGCTTTAGTGTTTTCTGTATTCTTTTCTGTAAATAAATTCTGTCTTACCACTGGAAAAAAAAAAAAGAAAAGAAAATGCCATGAAGGCTATGTTAAACAGTCTGATGAAAACATTTCAGATTGTATATGAAACTAGCACATTGTACCCCTTGAATGCACTAATGTATGCAGCTGTGACTTAATAAAAAAATAAAAATAAAAAAAATAAAAATTTGGGTGTCAGATTGGACTTAAATTTCAGCTCTACAATTTCTTTCTATATAATTTCGGTCAACTTACTTAATTTCTTTTATGTATCAGCTTCTTCATTTGTAAAATTGGAAGGATGATAGCACTGACCTTCAAGAAAGCAGGTGAAGACTAAATCAGTTAATATGTACATGTATAAGGCACTGAGATAAGAGAGAAGCACATAGTAAGAGTTCAATAAATAGTTGCTACTACAGTCAACATTGTTGCATGAAGAAGCCAAAACAAAGAAAAAGTAAATTAGAGGAAATGGAGACTATAAGGTAAAAAAAATAACTTTTAATCTATCCTCAGAAAGACCAAATACCTTGCTTATTGTACACAAAAAGCAAGAAAAGAATTTTTCAAAAAATAATGACATAGGCTTGGCGCCTGTAGCACAGTGGTTACGGTGTCAGCCACATACACTGAGGGTGGCAAGTTCAAACCCAGCCTGGGCCAGCTAGACAACAATGAAATCTGCAACAAGAAATATCCAGGTGTTGTGGCGGGCACCTATAGTACCAGCTACATGGCAGGCTGAGGCAAGAGACTCACTTAAGCCCAATAGTTTAAGGTTTCTGTGAGCTGTGACACCATGGCACTCTACCAAGGGTGACATAGTGAGACTCTGTCTCAAAAAAATAATAATAATGATAATTACATAGAATAAATACAGTGCAACTAAAAGGTGAAAATAGACTTCAAAAGATTTCTGAGAAAATTTCTGGAGTGGAAGAAAAAGACACTTGAAAATCTACTCCTCCACACTTTAGGTGCATCTTAGAAAGGTACAGGTGAAACTTACTAAATGTAGAATATAAATGTCTTTACACAATATCTAAGAAAATGCCATGAAAGCTATGACAACCAGTTTGATGAAAATATTTCAAATTCTTTATAAAACCAGCACGTTATACCCCATGATTGCATTTATGTACACAACCATGATTTAATAAAAAAAAAAAAAATTTAAAAGAAAGAAAATCTACTCCTCCATAAAAGCAACAGAAACACCTGAAAAAATTATTACAATAATCTTATTCATAACTTTGGAAATTAACCAATAGCATAAAACAATCTAAAAAGAAAAACATCTGAATGTCAGAAAGACAATGCAGTTTGTAGTGTTCTTTCTTGGCCAATTGCATCATGTTCTATCCCACTCTGCAGTAGCCTTGAAAATAGCCTAAAAAAAATCACAGGAGCTGTAGAAAACAGAAGACTTAGACGTTTAAATTGTATCTTATAAAATATCTATTTAAGGCTTGGCACCTGTAGCTCAGAAGCTAGGGCACCAGTCGCATACACCGGAGCTGGAGGGTTCAAATCCAGCCCAGGCCCACAATACAACAATGAAAACTACAACCAAAACATAGCTGGGCATTGTGGTGGGCACCTGTAGTCCCAGCTACTTGGGAGGCTGAGGCAAGAAAATCACTTAAGCCCAGGAATTTGAGGTTGGTCTGAGCTGTAAGGCTACAGCACTCTACCCAGAGCAACAGCTTGAGATTCTGTCTCAAAAAAAAAAAAAAAAAGAAGAAGAAAGAAAGAAAGAAAGAAAGAAAGAAAGAAAGAAAGAAAGAAAGAAAGAAAGAAAGAAAGAAAGAAAGAAAGAAAAAGAAAAGAAAAGAAAATATCTAATTAGCACAAAGCTAAATATCAATAGAAGGGAGAAACAAGAACAAAATACTTATGATTATAAATAACAAACTTATAGACATAATTCCTACTTACAAGTAATTGCATTAAATGTAAACAGATTAAATACTTTTCAATCAAAAGACAGAGAGTAACAGACTTAAAAAGCAACAATAACAAAAACAAACAAAAAGTCATGATCTAACTACAGATATAACTACATGCTGTACAAGAGATGCACGTTTGATTTAGATACATAGAAGAAAAGTAAAAGACCAGTAAAAAATATCCATGCAAACAGTAACCAGAAGAAGCTGAAATGGCTGTATTTATCTTAGAAAAATAAATAGAGAGGGCAAAATAAGGAGGCAAGAAGAAAAGGAACAGGGCAAAAGTAAAAGAAAGAAGACACTACTTTTAAAAGGCAAAGAAATCTGAAGAATCCAGGGACAGCAAATATCCTTGCAGTAGAGAAGTGAACATGTTTGTAATGAAAAGTAGGGCATGATGATTGAAGAACAGACATGTGAGCCTTAGCCACATCTTAGAAGACATTCTTTTTTTCTACATAGAAATCATGGAGGTTTATCAAAGTCATCCTGCCAAGGGAGACTGAAGGGTACATCCACAGGCATTCAAACATTGACAGCAAGAGGCATCACCTCACTACACCACTTCCCAAAATAGCTGTTAGAAACAGAAATTGCTAAGGCAATGGTAATTCAGTTGAACTTTCTACAGATGCAAATGTCAAGTCAGGGAGCAGAGAGACAGTTTGCTATGATTATTTATCAACATCTAAGGAAGATTGAAACGCTCTGGGATAGTGAGCCAGACAATACAGTCTGATGACCAGGGTGAGGACAGCAATAGATTAAAAGGACCAAGATCAAGAACAAGAGACTAACGACTTGGGCTGCCTCAGACACTGAGCACCATGGACATATTCATAACAGGCAACTAGTAATCAACACCAAAGCCACATGCAGTTATACATGTGTGCCCTTCATAATTTACTGTATGATCGTATATACGCTGAGGTGAACCACTTAGAAAACTGTATACAGTTCAGTACACAGCATCAGTCTACTGCTTACAAATGCTTATGCTATTTCCATGGAGTTCCAGGTGAGAACATCATAAGAAGTAAGGTATGTAAAATTGAAAGCATCTGTATTTACTCCCCTCATTTCATATTGAGTAGATATGGAGCTCTTTTTTTTTTTTTTTTTTTTTTTTTTTGAGACAGAGTCTCAAGCTGTCACCTCGGGTAGAGTGCCGTGGTATCACAGGTCAAAGCAACCTCACAGCAATCTGTCTCTCTGCTCCATTTTGGGAAGCGGTGTAGTGAGGTGATGCCTCTTGCTGTCAATGTTTGAATTTGCCATGGTATCACAGCTCACAACAATCTCACAGTACTCAATCCTTAAGTGATTCTTTTGCCTCAGCCTCCCAAGTAGCTGGGACTACAGGCATCTGCCACAATACCCGGTTATTTCTTTTTAAGTTGTAGTTGTCATTGTTGTTTAGTGGACCCGGGCTGGATTTGAACCTATTAGCTCTGGTGTAAGTAGCTGGTGCCCTAGCCACTTGAGCTACAGTCAAAGACCCTGGAAACTCTTCTTATAAAAGTATTATCTGATTTTTCAAGAATTTGATACACAAGAGGGAGGGGCAAGATGGCCGACTGGAAGCAGCTTCCAACAGAGGCTCCTGTCCAAAAGGAAACATAATCTTTAGAAATTGCCCAATTGAGCTGAAGATTGAGAGCCCTGCCTAGAGACAGAGAAGTGATAGCCTCTGAGGCAAGCTGTGATGTCCAGAAACCAAGCTTCAGGCAGAAAAACTGAACTAAAGTTTTCTGCCATTCTGAACTTCCAGGACACCTTCTCCCCTTACCTAACTTGCCAGAAGCCTCACCTGTGCTGAAACTGAGGGAGGAGGACTTGAGCAGCCCCCACTCTCCCTATCTGCCAGATCAGGCAGCCCACCAGGTAAGAGACTTAGGGCCCCACTGAGACTCAGCCAGCCCCCAGGTGAGGGACGCTGCCGGGATCCCCACGTGGCTCCGATCTGTGCCCTTCTGGGCCTCAGCCTGCCACCTGCAGCGGCCAGGAAGTCCACCAGGACTTCTGCACCACCTGATTTGCACCCTGCTGGGCTTAGTCTGCCTCCAGCAGCAGCCAGGAAGTCCACAGGGACTCTCCCGTGGTCCTGATCTATGCCCTGCCAGGCCTCAGCCTGCCTCCCACCAAGACCCCTGCCCATCCATGCCCCAGGCCCTCCGCCCACAGAGGCAAGGAACTCCACTCCACAGGGATCCCCACACAGCCCCAATGGGCACCCCGCCAGGCCTTCACCCGCTGCCAGCAGCAGACAGGAAGTCCACTGGGACTCCCTCCCAGGGCGATCTGTGCCTGGCGCGGCCTTGGCCTGCCACCCACCAGGACCCTCAACTGGCTCCAATTGGTGCACCAGGCCCACACCCACAGTGGCCAGGAACTCCACATCACCAGGACCCCTGCACAGCCCCAATTGGCACCCCACTGGGCCTTGACCTGCTGCCAAAGGTAGCAAGGAAGTCCACTGGAGCTGCCTTCCAGGGCAATCTGTGCCCTGCCTAGGCAGGCCTAGGCCTCAGCCTGCCACCTGCCTGGACCTCTGCGTGGCTCTGATCCACGCCTTCTGGGACTCGGCCATTTGCTTGCAGCAGCCAGGGACTCAGTGGGGCTTTGGCTCGCAGCCTGGCCTGCTGTGGCCAGGGACCCCACTGGGACCTGCATGCCGGGCATTTGCCTGCTGCCACACCAGTCAGGGGCTCTGCCAGGAAACTGCCAGGCCTCCGCCTGCCTAACTGGGCCAGGAACTCTGGAAGCAACACAACCTGGGAGGCACACAACCTCCTCCCCTACCATCTCTGCCTCCACACAGGGCCCGCCCATCTGGCCAGAAAATTAGGAGGCTGCATGACACGTGCCCTCCTTCCGGAGCCCTACTCCCAGCCAGAGACTGCTGGAGGCACCGGCTCCCTTTGCAAAGGCCACCAGGTGCCCCATCCAATGCCCTGCTGCTTGATCCAGGTGTGACACACTCCGGAGATGCTCCTGCAGCCAGAACTCCCTGGGTGGGGCAGTCCCAGAGGAGTTACACAGGGTCACTCCCTACAAAGATCCAGTAACAACAGAGTGAACCTCCAGGTCTGATCTGGGAGAGACACCTCCCCAACTCTGAGGACAGTCATAGGCAACAGTGAAAAAATATCATGAGGAACAATCAACAGAAAAACTCTGGCAATATGAATAATCAGAGTAGATCAACTCCCACAAGGAATGACAAGGTAGATACAGCACAAGATCCCTTGCATAAGCAAATGGCTGAGATGTCAAAAGTTGAATTCAGAGTCTGGATAGAAAATAAGATCAGCACAATGGAGGAAAAGATGGAATTAGAATTTCAAGCAGTAATCCAAAATATGACCCAAAACATGTCTCAAGAACTGAACGAATTCAAAGACAAAATGACCAAAGATTTTGACACATTGAGACAAGAAGTTGCAGCCCTCAGAGATCAGAGAAATACAGTAGAAGCCCTTAGTAACAGAATGGAGCAAGCAGAAGAAAGGATTGCTGACATGGAAGACAAAGCTTTTGAGTGCTCCCAAACTTCCGAAGAAGAAGAGAAATGGACAGCAAAAACTGATCATTCTCTCAGACAGCTCTGGGATAACTTGAAGAAAACCAATATTCACCTTACAGGGATACCCGAAAATGACGAAGTAGCTTCACAAGGCACAGAGTCTCTACTTTATGAGATTGTGAAAGAGAACTATCCAGACATGCCAAGAGATTCTGAAATTCAGATAGCAGACAGTTTCAGAACCCTACCATGACCCAACCCAAATAAGACATCCTCCAGTCACATCATAATTAAGTTCACTAAAGTTGATATGAAGGAGAAAATTCTGAAAGCAGCCAGATGTAAGAAATCCATTACCAATAAGGGGAAGAATATTACAATAACAGCAGATCTTTTCAAGCTAGAAGAGAATGTTCATTGACTTTCTATAGGTTAATCTCTTAAAACAAAACAACTTTCAACCCAGGATCCTATATCCAGCTAAACTCACTTTCAGTTATGATGGAGAAATTAAATACTTCAACGACATCCACATGTTGAAGAAATTTGTTATAACTAAACCAGCTCTCCAGGATATTCTCAGACCTAGCCTCCACAATGACCAGCGCAAACTTCCACCACAAAAGTAAACTCACCCAGAAACTAGTTATCAAATTTCATCTTCCACACTGACAAAAGGATTAAAATTGTCCATTGGACTTTCCAAAGATTTATCATTACTTTCAATTAATGTGAATGGTTTAAATTGTCCTCTAAAGACGCATAGGTTGGCTGACTGGATACAAAAACTCAGGCCAGATATCTGCTGCATACAAGAATCTCACCTTATATTAAAAAATAAATTTAGACTATAGGTGAAGAGATGATCATCTATATTCCAGGCAAATGGAAAACAGAAAAAAGTCGCAATCTTATTTGCAGATACGATAGGCTTTAAACCAACCAAAGTAAAGAAGGATAAAGAGGAACATTTCATATTTGTTAAAGGTACCACTCAATATGATGACATTTCAATTATTAATATTTATGCACCCAACCAGAATGTGACTCAATTTATAAGAAAACCTCTAATAGACATGAGAAACTTGATTTCCTCCAGCTTCATAGTAGTTGTAGATTTTAATACTCCTTTAGCAGTGTTGGATAGAGCCTCCAAAAAGAAGCTAGGTAAAGAAATTTTAGATTTAAACTTAACCATTCAACAACTGGATTTAACAGACATATACAGAACATTTCATCCTAATAAAAATAAATACACATCTTCTCAGCACCCCATGCAACATATTCCAAAATTGATCACATCTTAGGTCACAAGTCTAATCTCAGCATATTTAAAAGAATAGAAATTATTCCTTGTATCTTCTCTGACCATCATGGAATAAAAGTTGAACTCAATAACAACAGGAATCTGCATACTCATACAAAAATATGGATGCTAAATAACCTTATGCTGGAGGATAGCTGGGTCATAGAGGAGATTAATAAGGAAATTACCAAATTTTTGGAATAAAATGACAATGAAGACACAAATTATCAGAACCTCTGGGATACTGCAAAGGCAGTCCTATAAGGGAAATTTATAGCACTGCAAGCCTTCATCAAGAGAATGAAAATAGAGGAAGTTAACAACTTAACGGGACATCTCAAGCAACTGGAGAAGGAAGAACATTCCAACCCCAAACCCAGCAGGAGAAAAGAAATAACCAAAATCAGAGCAGAGTTAAATGAAATTGAAAACAAAAGAATTATACAACAGATCAACAAATCAAAAAGTTGGTTTTTTGAAAAGGTCAATAAAATAGATAAAACTTAGGCTAACCTAATCAGGAAAAAAAGAGTAAAATCTCTAATCTCGGCAATCAGAAATGGTAAAGACGAAAAAACAACAGACCCCTCAGTAATTCAAAAAATTCTTTTTTTTTTTTTTTGAGACAGAGCCTCAAGCAGTCACCCTGGATAGAGTGCCATGGCATTACAGCTCACAGCAACCTCCAATTCCTGGGCTCAAGCGAGTTTCTTGCCTCCACCTCCCAAGTAGCCTGGACTACAGGCACCTACCACATGGCCAGCCATTTTTTGGTTGCAGCCGTCATTGTTGTTTGGCGGGGCCTGGGGCTGGATTCCAAACCGCCAGCTCAGGTGTACGTGGCTGGCACCTTAGCCCGTTGAGCCACAGGCACCGAGCCAATTCAAAAAATTCTTAATGAATATTACAAGAAAGTTTACTCTCAGAAATATGAAAATCTGAAGGAAATTGGCCAATACTTGGAAGCACACCAACTACCAAGACTTAGCCAGAATGCAGTGGAAATGCTGAACAGGCCTATATCAACAACTGAAATAGCATCAGCTACACAAAATCTCCCTAAAAAGAAAAGCCTGGGACCAAATGGCTTCACGTCAGAATTCTAAGAAACCTTTAAAGAAGAACTAGTACCTATATTACTAAACCTCTTCCAAAGTATAGAAAAAGAAGAAATACTACCTAACACATTCTATGAAGCAAATATCACCTTGATCTCTAAACCAGGGAGAGACCCAACAAGAAAAGAAAACTATAGACCAATATCACTAATTAGTATTGATGCAAAAATATTTAACAAGATACTAACCAACAGAATCCAATAACACATCAAACAAATTATACACCATGACGAACTAGGCTTCATCCCAGGGTCTCAAGGCTGGATCAAAATACGTAAATCTATAAATGTAATTGAGCACATAAACAAATTAAAAAATAAAGACCATATGATTCTCTCAATTGATGCAGAAAAAGCTTTTGACAATATCCAGCATCCCTTTATGGTCAGAACACTTTAAAAAATTGGTATAGAAGGGACATTTCTCAAACTGATAGAGGCCATCTACAGCAAACCCAGAGCCAATATCATATTGAATGGAGTTAAATTGAAACCATTTCCACTTAGATCAGGAACCAGCAAGGTTGACCATTTTCTCCATTGCTCTTCAACATAGTAATGGAAGTTTTAGCCATTGCAATCAGGGAAGAAAGGGTGATCAAGGGTATCCACAAAGGGTCAAAAGAGATCAAACTTTCACTCTTCGCAGATGACATGATTTTATATCTGGAAAACACCAGGGATTCTACTACAAAACTTTTAGAAGTGATCAAGGAATACAGCAAAGTCTCAGGCTACAAAATCAACACCCATAAATCTGTAGCCTTTATATATACCAACAATAGCCAAGCTGAAAAAAACAGTCAAGGACTCTGTTCCTTTCACAGTAGTGCCAAAGAAGATGAAATATTTGGGAGTTTACCTAACAAAGGATGTGAAAGATCTCTATAAAGAGAACTATGAAACCTTAAGAAAAGAAATAGCTGAAAATGTTAACAAATGGAAAAATTTACCATGCTCATGGCTGGGAAAAATCAACATTGTTAAAATGTCTATATTACCCAAAGCAATATATGATTTTCATGCAATTCCTATTAAAGTTCCATTGTCATATTTTAAAGATTGCAAAGAAATAATCCTCCATTTTGTATGGAATCAGAAGAAACCTCGAATAGCCAAGATATTACTCAGAAATAAAAACAAAGCAGGAGGAATCACGTTACCAGACCTGAGACTCTACTATAAGTTGATAGTAATCAAAACAACATGGTATTGGCACAACAACAGAGAGGTAGATGTTTGAAACAGAATAAAGAACTAAAAGATGAATCCAGCTACTTACCATTACTTGATCTTTGACAAGCCAAATAAAAACAGTGGGGAAAAGACTCCCTATTTAACAAATGGTGCTGGGTGAACTGGCTGGTGACCTGTAGAAGACTAAAACTGAACCCACACCTCTCACCATTAATTAAGGTAGACTCTCACTGGATTAAAGATGTAAATTTAAAACATTAAACTATAAAAATATTAGAAGAAAGTGCAGGGGAAACTCTTGATGGAATTGGCCTGGGTGAATATTTTATGAGGTGGACTCCCCAGGCAATTGAAGCAGTATCAAAAATACACTACTGGGGGAAGTGGAGCAAGCTGGTTGTAGAGACAGTAGCATAGCCCATCCTCCTAGGACACCAGGTGAGAGGTAGGGAGCTCTGGATCTTTCCCCATGTGAATTATTGGTGTTGATGGACAGCTGGAGAAGCGCAGCGAATTGGTGGATTGCTGTATTTGAAGAGTAACTCAAAACCGCGGACTCTGCTATAGACTTTTCCCCTGCCTGGCAGAGCCACAGCAGCCAGCCCCTCCCACAGGGAGGACAGCAGTTCACAACTTGCATAACCTAATTGATGAAAATTTCATTGAAGTGTGGATTCCAGAGTTTGGAAACCAGAAAGGGGTGCTACTTGGAGCCATAGAGGACTAGGCAGCCCAAGAGAGACTTGAAGGGAGGGGATGATGCCTGGAAACAGACATTTTGTATTGTCCGAAATAGCAAACACCTTTTCCCCAGACCATTGTGAGTAATTGATTCAACAGTGCCATCCCTGGTGGAGAATCCTGGTGAATCTGACTGTGCATGGTGCACAGGGAACTGGAATGTGGAGGAGACACTCTGAGCTGTGGAAATTGGCATAGAGGGTCCTCTGCACTTCAGCTGTGGAAAAAGCAGTCCAGAGTGGCAGCAGCAATCTGGCAGTGCACAGAGTCACCATAGTCCCAGTGGTGAGCCCCTCTCTCACAGCTGTAGCAGAGAGCCCCTCTCCCACAGCCAATTGCAGTTGCCAGTTTGCAAGAGAACGTGAGAATGGAGTGGAGAGATTTGTGAAACATGGACACCTACACCAAATTTGGAGGTCGGATGGGAGTGCCATCTGGAGCAGAACACCCAAAGTGGAGCACCTTTTAGAAGCAAACTGTTGGAGAAACTCCAAAAATGGCCACCGACCAGATAGAGTGGTTACCATAGTAACAAAATAAATGCTGAATCAAGTATAAGCCTGGGAACCACTCACAGCGCCATCTGGTGTCTGCAAAGTATATTGCATTATAAATTTATTCCACTAAAGTTGATATCTACCAGAGACATATAGATGTGTGTTTCTATATATATACAAGAATAATATTTTTGAGGTTGATTTTTTTTATCCTTTTCTCAGAGGAGCCATTGATAATTAATTTTTTATTTCACTTTTTTTCCTTAGGTTATTTTAATTTTCTTCTATTCTCAATTGTATTTTTCTCTTTCCTTGCTTCAGTTTTATAACTCTTTTATAAATACTGCTTTCTTTTTTCTCTCTCTCCTTCCCCTTCTTCCCTTCTTAGCGCTTCTGAGAGTGCTTACATCAGATTTTCTGGAGGCTTTTTTTCTCTTTTCCCAAGTATTTTACAAGTATCATTATTTTTATTGTAGATTTGTTGTTGTTGTTGTTGTTGGGTTTTTTGTTTGTTTGTTATGTTTTGTCTGTATTTCCATGTGTTTCTGACTGTAGATGCATCTGTGCTTGCGTCTGGTAGCCTCTTTACTTGTTTATTAGGTCATTTGGTCTCAATGTGATTGGTGTTCTAAATGTTTTCCTTGCCACCCTGATCCTTCAGACTACCCCCTCCCCCGGTCAGGAAGTCTAGAAGTCCAACTCATCCAGAATCCAGATTGTCTGCATTTCTTAGCTAGGACTGGGCATTGCATACATGGTGTCAGTACTGCTTTGCTGTTCCTGTAAATCCAGTAACTATACAGGAAGACTCAGAGAAAAAGGGGACTGTCCTGGCCCAAAGATAAAGAGTATCTCAACAACAGACAGAGGCTAGGGTTCCCACACTGCGGGTGGAGGCTCAAAAGCTGCTGAAGTGCATGAACCACCTCCACCCAACTTCAGCATTAGTAGAGTAATCCTGCTCAGTCCAACTTTGGACAATCACCTCCCCAGCCCTGCAGCCTTCCAGAGGGAGCCATATCTCACCCTATAGGGATTCCAGTACTGCAGAACAGCAGCAACAAAGGTACAGTGGCCAAGGGAGAAATTCTTTTGCTGTCTGGATATCCTCAAGTTTGAACCAAGCTCAGGTGGAACTTTCTTCAGCCACCACTGAGCACCTGAGGCAGACAGACCCCAGCTTCCCCTGCTGGATAGTGGCAGACGGTAGTAATCACAAGGAGGAGACAACAACCTCATTTTGACTCCAACAGGCACATTTGCCCATTTTCTTTTTGGGCAGAACAGGGACACAGAGACTGGGGTAACAAAGTCTGCCAGAGAGACTACCAGAGACTGGGGTGACCAAAATCTGGTGGTGAAGGATGACCAAGGTGAGGTAAGAGGCACCAATCCCCTGGCTCTAAACCTCCTACTGGATGGACATTTCTGACTCCTCAGACCTCGGAAGGCACTCTAATCACACTGGAGCAGCCAATAGCCCCTAACATCTAGTTGCTGGAACCCTCTTGAACTTTCCAGCTAGAGAGTGGGGGGCTGACAGGGACAATTGGTCTGGAACTCTTGAACTGTACAAATTATCCAAGGACCCTCCAAGGTGCACCACAGATTTTTCTGTAGTGGGAAGGTTTGATTGTCCTCTTCCAGATACTACTAGTGGGGGAAGAAATGTCCTAGGTGCTTGTATTTCACTGAACCTGAGACTTCAATCCAGGGTTACAGAATCACTAGGATTTGACAGAGATGAGCTAGATACAAGACTGAGCCACCTACCCTCTCTACACTAAGTAGACCTCTACAGTCACAGACTGTAGTACTGTACAGGCACTTTGAAAAATTGTAGAGGAAAAGCTGCAGTCACCAGTCCCAGTTCCTATGTAGAGGGCTGGTCAACCACAACTGTAGAAGTTTCCAGTCCAATTTCACTGACATGCTCATCTAGCTAAAACCTGAAAAACAATCATGGGGCTGAATCAGCAAAAAAACGCTGGCAACATGAATAAACAGAACTGTATAACTCCCCCAAAGAATAACAAACTATCCAATCAAGAGGATCCCATTAACAAACAGATAGTGGAGATGTCTGAAATTGAATTTAGAATCTGGTTTGCAAACAAGATCAACAAAATGGAAACAAAGATGGAGGTAGAAAAAGCAGGATTAATTCAGAAGATGTCTCAAGAATTCAACCAATTAAAAGACAAAATTACCAAAGATTTTGATACACTGAGACAAGAAGTTGCAGCCCTCAAAGATCTGTGAAATACAGTAGAAGCCCTCAGTAGCAGAATAGAGCAAGCAGAATAAATGATTTCTGACACCAAAGACAGAGACTTTGAACAATCCCAGACACTCAAAGAGGTAGATAAATGGAAGGCAAAAACAGATCATTCTCTCAGAGATCTCTGTGATAACTCAAAGAAAACCAATACTCGTCTTACAGGGATACCTGAAAGCCATGAACTGGCTTCACAAGACACAAAGTCCCTTCTTCTTGAGATTATGAAAGAGAATTTTCCAGACATACCTAGAAACTCTGAAATTCAGATAGCAGACAGTTTCAGAATCCCAGCATGACTCAACCCAAATAAGACATCCCCCAGGCACATCATAGTTAACTTCGCTAAAGTTAACATGAAGGAGAAGATCCTAAAGGCAGCCAGATGCAAGAAATCCATTACTTACAAGAGTAAGAATATTAGAATAACTGCAGATCTCTCTGCTCAAACCTTTCAAGCTAGAAGGGAGTGGGCATTGACTTTTAACCTCCTAAAACAAAACAACTCACAACCCAGGATACTTTAATGACATCCATATGTTGAAGAAATTTGCCATAACTAAACCAGGTTTCCAGGATATTCTCAGACCTATCCTCCATAACGATGAGTGAAAACCTCCATAATAAAAGTAAATTCAAGCAGAAACTTTCAACCACATACTAAACTCTACAATGGCGAAAGGACCCAAAATACCCACTCCACATCCAAGTGGCTTATCATTATTTTCAATTAATGTGAATGGTTTAAATTGTTCTCTAAAGAGACACAGGTTGGCTGACTGGATACAAAAACTTAAACCAGATATCTGCTGAATACAAGAATCTCATCTTACCTTAAAAGACAAATATAGACTCAAACAGAAAAAAGCTGGTGTTGCAATCTTATTCGCAGACATAATAGGATTTAAACCAAACAAAGAGAGTAAAGATAGGGATGGACATTTTATATTTGTTAAAGGTAATACTCAAAATGATGAGCTTTCAATTAATAATATTCATGCACCCAACCAGAATGCACCTCAATTAATAAGAGAAACTCTAACAGACCTGAGCAACTTGATCTCCTCAGCACCATAGTAGTCAGAGACTTTAACACTTCTCTAAAAATATTGGACAGATCCTACAAAAAGAAGGTAAGCAAAGAAATTATAGATTTAAACTTAACCATCCAACATTTGGACTTAATAGACATCTACAGAATACTTCATCCCAACAAAACTGAATACACATTCTTCTCATCAGCCCATGGCATATACTCCAAAATCTATCACATCTTAGGTCACAAGTGTAACCTCAGCAAATTTAAATAATAGAAATTATCCCTTGCATCTTCTCAGACCATCATGGAATAAAAGTTGAACTCAATAACAACAAGAATCTGCATATTCAAACAATAACATGGAAGCTTAACAACCTCATGTTGAAGGATACATGGGTCATTAATGACATTAAGCAAGAAATTTCCAAATTGTTGGAACAAAATGACAATGAAGACACAAATTATCAGAACCTATGGGATACTGCAAAGGCAGTCCTTAGAGGGAAATTTATAGCACTGCAAGCATTTCCCAAGAAAACAGAAAGATAGGAAGTTAACAACTTAATGGAACATCTTAAACAACTGGAAAAGGAAGAACATTCCAATCCCAAGCCCAGCAGAAGAAAAGAGATAACCAAAATTAGAGCAGAATTAAATTAAATTGAAAATAAAATATTTATACCACAAATCAATAAATCTAAAAGTTGGTTTTTTGAAAAGGTCAATAAAATAGATAAATCTTTAGCTAACCTAACCAGGAAAAAAAGAGTAAAATCTCTAATCTCATCAATCAGAAATGGTAAAGATGAAATAGCAACAGACTCCTTAGAAATTCAAAATATCCGAGAGGGTGCTGGAAGATGGCGTTGGAGACCGTCCCGTAGCCCATCTGTCCCTGGTCAGCAGGTGAGAGGGTGGGAGCTCTGGATCTTTCCCCATGTGAACTATTGGAGTGGACGGGCAGCTGGTGAAACACAGAGATGGGGGGGGTTGGCACGTTTGAAATATAGTTCTTAACCATGGAAACTGTTGCAAACCATTTTCCCCTGCCCGGCACAGGGGCAGCCAGCCCCTCCCACAGGGAGGACAACAGGTCCCAACCCACAAGCTCTAATTGGAGAAAATTCCACTGAAGTGTGGAAGTCAGAGTTTGACGATCAGAAAGGGGTGCTGCTAGGAACCACGGAGACCCCGGGAGCCCTGGCGTGAGCCAAGGGGTCCGGACTCTGCCAGACTGACACATTGGAATGTCAAAAATGGCGAGCGCCCTTTCCCCAGATCAATGAGAGAGAGAAAGAATGGGTGACCAGCCAGCATTACATAAGGTAGGGACCCTAGTGAAGCATGAGGGGGCAGAAAAGACACTTTGAGCTGTGGAAGTTGGCAAGGAGGGCCCCCGGGCACTTCAGCTGGAGAATAACTGAAGTTCAACTTCCCACCAACAGCCCCACGAAGTCCCCTCCCCTCCAGCCTTCACGGTGGCTGGGAGCGACTGCGAGCCGCGGCAATAGCAACCGCCACTCCAGGTGCTGCTGAGGTCGCTCCGAAGCTGCCGCCCCGCAAATAGTGACACACCACTGCGGCCCTGAAATCTGCAGCAACCACGTGGCCCCTCCCCTCCAGCCTTCATGGCCACTGCGAGCAGCTGCGACCCGCAGCCATAGCGGCCATAGCAACCACCGCTGCTTGTGCTGCTGTGGTCGCTCAGGCGCTCTGAAGCCACTGATACTGTGAGCGTAGTGCTGCTGCCCCAGGAATAGTGACACCACACCCGCCGACACTGCTGCGGCCACGGAGATCTGCAGTGACTGCGAGACCCCTCCCCCACAGTCACCACAAGCCCCGCTTCTGCGCTCCCCTCTCACAGCACATCATTATTGCCAGACTGGACTGAAATTCTATATACATATAAGAATAATAATATTTTTGAGATTTTTTTTTGAATATCCTTTTCTTGGAGGTGCTATCGACAAATAACTCTTTACTTCACTTTCTTTTCTTACCACTAAGAATATTTTTATTACCTCCTATTCTCTTTTTTTTCCTCACCCTTTTCCTATTTATTCATTCTTTTTTTTTTTTTTTTTTTTTTGTAAGACAGAATTTATTCACAGAAAAGAATACAGAAAACATTAAGACTCCTGGTAGAGAGAATTCTAGTGGGGAGAGAGAAGCTCTCTCCGTTTCTCTCCCAGTCTTTCCCCATCTCCTCCTTCAGGCCTTTAGTCTCAGGGTCTATATAGATGTATGGGTTCCTTGGCCAGGAAACAAATGAATACAGTCCCTTCCACCAGGGGCAAGGTGAATGAATGTATCAATGAATGGATACAGTCCTTTCATGGAATTGAGGCCTAGGAAATTCACATTCACATCTAGGCATAGGAGATGGGGGTTCCACATTTAGTCCTAAGTGTGAAGTGAAGGAGACACCAAGGCACAGGTGTCTCCTCAGCAGTTGTCCAGCCTTTTTGGCAATTGGAGCCTCTGGTGCATGTTGGAGGTCCCCCTCCTTGCCTGTCATCCAGCCTGCTGGCGCTTCAGCTGGCTGCCACACCACCAACACTGCCAAGGAGGAGGCAGAAGGTCCACCAGCTCCACTGAGCTGGCTAGGGCGCCAATTGTCCTGCACCAATTCTCCCTTTTTGAGTAGAAACTCCAACTGCTGTTAGGGAAAAGGGGCGAAGACTCAATCTAATTGCTTCCTGCTGAAACGGGCGATGATAGAAGGGGGAAGTTGGGGTTTCTCCAGAGGAGAGTGATACAGGGGTTCATGGACTGGAACCATCTTTATTGCGTGTGGCTTGATGACATTTCTGGAAAACATAAATCTGATTAGTGTATTTAGTAATAGG
>CAUYON010153079.1:0-26219 GCA_963573935.1 Arctocebus calabarensis | reverse complement strand
ATATCCATGAACTCTTGCTTTTCCACTATTCCCTATCTTTTGAATGTGTTTTGTTAAGTGCTAGGGCATTCTACAAATTGGAGGAAGTTAATATCATCATTGCCATTATTGCAACATCTGCCCTCCAAATGGCATTTCCAGCCCATCTGGAAGCGGTGTTTTCTTTTTTTTTTTTTTTTTTTTGAGACAGAGCCTCAAGCTGTTGCCCTTGGTAGAGTGCTGTGTCATTACAGCTCACAGCCACCTCCAACTCTTGGGTGTAAGCGATTCTCTTGCCTGGGTAAGTACCTGAGACTACAGGCATCTGCCACAACCCCCGGCTATTTTTCGGTTGTAGTTGTCATTGTTGTTTGGCAGGCCTGAGCTGGATTGCAACCCACCAGCTCTGGTGTATGTGGTCAGCGCCCTAGCCACGTGAGCTACAGGTGCCGAGTCAAATGTCTAGTTTTCTACAACAGCAAAATTATAAGTCAGGGAGAGAAACAAGAAAGAGACCTCATACAGAAGGATAAAACCAATCACTAAAGCTGCCTATGAGGGGCTCAGCTGTTAAACTTAGGAATAAAAGACTTCAAAGCAGCTACTGTAAATATGCTCTTAGAGACAAGGAAAATCAAGCTTAATAAAATAAAATTAAGAGATGACAATAATAATAAGGTATAGAATATTAATAAGGAAGTATCAATTATAAACTGGACCTAATAGAAATTATGATTTTAAAATGATTAAAAACAGACAAAAAATAATTAAAGGAGGTCAACACAAGATTTGAGCTGGCATAGAAATAAGCAACAACATTATTTTGTCTTTTAGAGACAGTCTCACTTTGTTGCCCTCGGTACCCTGCATGGTGTCACAGCTCACAGCAACCTCCGGCTCTTGGGTTTAGGCGATTCTCCTGCCTCTGCCTCCCTAGTAGCTGGGAATACAGGTGCCCACCACAACGCCCGGCTATTTTTTTTTTGCAAGTTGGCCTGGGGCAGGTTTGAACCCACCACCCTTGGTATATAGGGCTGGCGCCCTACTCACTGAGTCACAGGTGCTGCTAAATAAGCAACTACATGGATGATATTAATAAAAATGTTCAATCTGAGGGACAGAAGGAAAAAACTGAAGAAAAATGAGAAGAACCTCAGTGATCTGTGGAAAGAGAAGAGAGAAGAGGGAGAAAGGAAACAGAATAATTAAAAAATAATAGCAAAACCTTCCCCAAATTAATTTTTTTTAAATAAAAGATGACGAATTTAGTAAGAAGCCCTTTCTGCATCTTCTATTTCGTCATGTCAATTACAATGCCAGGCAGAGAAACAGCTCCCATGTTCTGAACCAGGACAGGGACCTTATGTTACAAATCACAGCATTCTGTTAGGCCAAACATGAGGCATGTCATATGAATGGGTTCTCAAAATGTGGTTGGAAGAATAATGTACTAATTATTATTCCAATAATTCATTAGAGTGTGTTCTCTTTATTGATCTGGGTATATGCATTGATTTTGGCTTTAGGAATCTAGTTTGTATATTTGAAGGTGACTCAAAACAGTTTGAAACATTAAAACTTGTACTTACATTGTGTTAGCTTAGATCCAACTAGTCGAGATACTAAAAAATGTCCTAGAATAATGGAGAGGAGAAAACCCAAAGATTTAGGGAGACAGGTATGCTTGAGTTTATTTATTATGTACTGTTGGTGCATCAGGGGCCCACTATATTTTCTTCTTTAAAAAATCTATTTATATATTTTATTTAAGATAATATGAGGATACACATTATTTGGTTACATCCTTTGCATTTGTTAGGTTAAGTTCAAGTTGTAGTTGTGCCCTGCACCCAGGGGATGTGCTAGAGTTCCCAGTAAGACCATTAGGTAAGGGCTTGCCAATCCCATCTCCTACTGGCTCCCCTTTCCCCACTCCCTCCACTTGAATTTAATTTTGTTTTTCTTTCATGTAAGAGTAATCGTCATTCATCTTTTGGTTTAATATTTGTGTTGTGTACCTTGGATACTTGCTTTTCCAATCTTGTGATACTATGCTAAGGTATATTTTCTAGATCAAGAGTGCAGTTATTGACAAAAATATTCTCTTCACACAATCTTACCTCATTGTGATGAAAGTTGTCTGTTACAACACCATAGCTAACAGTGCTAATTGGGAAACACTGAGACATTTTCTCTAAGCCTGGGAACAGGTAATTTCAACTCTTCTTTTTGTGCAAGAGCTCCCAGCAAGAACAATTAGTTAAATCTTTCAATAAATAATGACTGTCTATATTAGACAGGGGAAGACAAAAAGGTCCTTATTGATGACAAAAAGTTCATTTAAAAAACTCTTAGTAAGTCACAAAAATGCAAATTAAATTAATAGATGAGTTTAGTAGCCCACAGAAAATAGTTAATATGAAATATCAATCATGTTGCTATATCCCAGCAACAAACTGCTTATTGACATTCATATATATGTTTATACTGACAGTCCCATCAAAACCCTATAATTTTTTTTTTTTTTTTGTAGAGATCGAGTCTCACTTTATCACCCTCAGTAGAGTGCCATGGTGTCACACAGCTCACAGCAACCTCCAACTCCTGGGCTTAGGTGAGTCTCTTGCCTGAGCCTCCCAAGTAGCTGGGACTACAGGTGCCCATCACAATGTCCTGCTATTTTTCTGTTTTGTAGTTCGGCCGAGGCCGGGTTTGAACCTGACACCGAAGGGACCGGTGCCCTACTGGATGAGCCACAGGTGCCGCCCCAAACCCTATAATTTTCAAAGACATGTTTAATAAAGTATAGGCAAGTCCAATACACCAAAAATTTTTAAAAATTGCTAACAGAAATTAAAGATATTCTGAATTAAATAAGTATACTGCATACAGGAATTGGAGGATTTAGTACTGCTAAGATGCTGATTCTTTCTAAAATGCTTTAGAGACTTCATAAGAGTGGAGGAGTGAAAGTTATAAGGCATGTTAACATATATATAGATATATAGAAATGTTAATGTTAAATAATTTTAGTCTAGATATTATATAACAAGTGTATGATTTTGTCAAAACTCATCAAAATGTACCTTTAAAATTGGTTTATTTTATGGTACTAAGTTATCCAATTAAGTTGAGTAAAACAGTATTATAAATCTAAGTATTCAAAGATTTAGGTAACTGAAACCCAAGTTGTTAAACAGGACTGGATCAACTTGAATATACATATAGCATCATTCTCATATCTGCACTAATTATTTACTTGCTTTCATTCTTACTTTAACTGCACAAATGTATTCTCAAAAATCTAAATTATTTTTCAATTTGGTGAGCTTTATAAAAAGAGAATAATTGCACAAATATTCATTCTAGTTCTTTTCTTTCATTCAAAACCACATTTGCTTGATTCGTCACTGATTATGCCTATAGCTGTAATTTGTTCATGTTTATTGCTCCATAGAATTCCATTGTATAAATATAAAAATAAAAAAATGCATTCTTTTGTTAGTCCCTGAAATTTTCTTTTGTTTGTCCTTTATAACAATGAGAATTGAGAATCCTCAAATAACTAAAACCAGACCTTTCATTTGATCCGGCAATCCTGAAGTATTTACCCAGAAGAAAAAAAAATAATTCTACCATAATGACCTTTGCACTAGAATTTTTTTTCAACAAAAAAAGAGTCAACAATCCTATCTACCACTGTGCAAGAAATATGAACGAAATCTTCTCCGACAAAGACAGACGAATGGCTAACAAACATTTGAAAAAATACTCATCGTCCTTGATCATTAGAGAAATCAAATCAAAACCACCCTGAGATATCATCTAACCCCATTGAGAATAGCTCACATCACAAAGTCTCAAAGCTGCAGATGCTGGCGTGGATGTGGAGAGAAGGGAACACTTTTACACCGCTGGCAGGACTGCTAACTTTTTTTTTTCGTTTGTAAAATGATTTGGAGAATTAAGAGAACCCTGGAAGGCAGGTGTATTCCTCCAGAGAGGATTTGTCTTTGTCTGTTGCAGACGGGAGGCGTCACCAGTCCAAGAAAAGGTCAACTACGTGTTATAACATGAATGTTCTCAACATGAAATTTGGTTTGAAAAATTTATCTTAGGTTAGCCTCGTGGTAGCAGAGGTCTTTTTGATGACTTTCTCTTCCTGCTCACTATCAAGTAGCTTTTCTCTTCGGGTATGGGATTAAGACACCAGGTTTCCCACTAACTGACTTTTCCATGTAACCTTTATACAGTATTAGTCACATCTTTTTAAATACATTGTTAGATTTTCAAGGAGGTCCTGAAATACTATGCACAATGTCAGCAAGATAGCCAAACATTTTAAAACTAAAGCAACTTTATTACTCATTTTATCACTCTCTCCTTGAGTCTTCGATTAGGTTTTTTCCATAAAAATTGCCAGAATTTTAGAAATGTATTTTGTGGTGTTTTCCCAGCATTTTTATATGCTTTCCTGACAAATACTTAGCACATTAAGTGTAAGAAATTGAGAACACTTTTTTTTAAGTTCACTTTAGCAGGTAATTTATGAATGCATATGACTTTTAATATTACTTTACATGGTTTGGTACTAGGTTTGTCTAACTTCTTCAAATATATGTACCAAACTCTGATCTATCCCAAACAATAACTATGATTAGCTTTCAAGAAAAAATAATTAGTTTACCCTTGAATAGGTTTTTTGTGATCTGCGAACCTGTTTTTCTTCAGTATTAATTTTTTATGTTTGTTCATTTTTCATTTGGTTACAAATGTGACCCTTAGTTACCAGTGTCCTCGATTTAAAAAATAGTTTCCGTCCCCTTATAAAATACCCAATTGAAGCATTGTTTTAAATTTTGTTATAAGAAAGTAGTATTTTTTTAAGAGCTATAAGCATATCATATAGATTTGTGAACCCACTGGCAAATGCTGGAATCCAATACAAGTTAACAAATGATTAGAAGAAAAGAAAATGGTGGTGTTGCAAAAATAAAAATAATTTACAAAGTCCTGAGGACCTACTGCAAACAACTTAACATAAACTTCAACCAAACATTAACTCATTAAAAACAGTTGACAAAATTGTAAGCATTTCCTTGAGAGAAAGTTAAACTTTTCTGAGATAAGAAACTAGTTCATGTTAAAGCAGTGAATTTGAAAACATGAATAATTCTATGAATTGCATATTTAAAATTTACTGAGTGTGAGTATATGTGTACATTAAAACAGAAGCAAAAGAGAACAATAATTACCTCTGAGTGCTACTGTATTTACTAAATGTTACTCTTACTTTTTGCTCTTTTATCCTTTTGAGGCATGCACTTTTTCTTTGTCCTGCAGCTAGCTCTCCTACACAATTATGAAGCTAAAATCAAAGCTAAAACATATTAAAGAATATATGAAGCAGTATCCCTTTTTATTTCACATTGAAACCAGGGCAGACCCAAATGATATAGCTTAGCTTATAGTAAAGAAAGAGCAGCTGCTGTAACTTAATTAGCTTGCCCTTCTCACTGGCAGCCTGAATTAGGGCACCACTAATTAATGTTGTATTATTCTAAGGGCCAAATAAAATTGCTCTATCTTATTTGAATTTAACCCGAAATGATATGCCATGAACTTTACAATTTTAAGAACTTAAGAGGCTCAAATTTTCAAATTCAGCATCTTTTCAGAGCATTCTGAAAATAGTAGAAATGCAAATTTCTCACATTACAAAATACTCTGCATTTCTTTACTTACTGAACTGTATTTTTCCTTAATGAATAAAAAACATTCTCAGTAACTGCAAATTTTCTAGTATTTATAATACTTTAGTGTATGTACATTTGTTGAAATAGGTTACCATAGACCATAACATATTTGCATTAAAATACACGCTTCTGTTAAACAATTTAGATAGATCAAGTTAAAGCCTCAAAATAATTTTATTAAAATTCAGAGATAATATTCTAAAATATATTTTTGCTGTATTTCTTAAATAAAAACCTATTTCTATATATTCTATAATTAAACATATAATAGGAAAAGAAATGATTTAAGACCTATTAAATCATGTACTCATTAGTGCCTGAAATTACAATGCCTAAAATTCTGTTCTCTATCTTTCATAAGATGCAGTTTATAGTTCATAGAAAATAAACTTTACATGTTTGTTGGCTATATAGATTCTTAATCGGCCATCTAAGATTTTATTTAATTTATTTACAAGTGTTCAATAATTCTTGGCACACAGAATGTATTTCATAAATGTTTATCAAATGAACAAGTAAAATAATACAAGTCTGTTAATAGACACATCAGGAAAATATATATTTGCAAACTTGTATATATATTTGTTTTATATGCATATATAATCTATGAATATCTATTTACCATTTTAATTTTTATTTACACATAATTGTACAAACTTGTCATGCATCTATGATATTTTGATATATGCATACAACATGTCATGATTCAATCATAATATTTGGAATGTTTATCACCTTGAACATTTATCATATCTTTGTAATGGACACATTTCAAATCTTCATTTCTAGCTATTCTGAAATATAAAACATATTGTTTAACTACAGTCATACCATCGTGCTATCAAATGATAAAACTTATTCACATAATAGTTACATGAAGGGGGAAAAAATACATCTTGTCTTTTGCCACTTTGTTGGTTTTATTAATGAATTCGGACATGAGCTTAGAGTGGATAAAAATGTTGCATAGAACAATTATGAATATATGTGAATGAAGAACATTCCTCATGGTTATACTGTTCTTCTCTACCCCTCAAAAATGTTCAGGCAAAGCAATAAATACTGTCACACGTCACTTCTGACACCACTTGCCAGGGCCCAGGACTGGCCAGGTCTCGGGCCCAGCTTAACTAGGTTCCAGGCACAGACCACTAAGTTACCATGCTCATGTTCAGTTTCTCTTAGGAGCCTGAGGGCTATCTACGTTAGCTGGAGAGAGAGAGACAGAGAGAGAGAGTCTTAGAGAGAGTAAAGCAGTCTTCTTAGGAAGCTAGATCTTAGTCTTTAGTAGAGCTTGGTAATCTTCAGCAGAGAGACGCCGTGCTGGCGTTCTGCAGGCAGGAGAGGAGACAGAGTCAGAGTAAGCAGGTAGTGACGGAATGCACATGCTCCTGAATGCCTTCTCCTCCAGCCTAATATAAGGCTGATCTCATGCCTGTCAACAAGACAGGTGTAGAGATTGCCAATTCACCACTGCTCTCATCTCGCGAGCTCTCATGCTTGTTAGGAGAGCTATAACCCTCCCCATGCCCTTTCCACCCAGGTGTTCCATTATTGAGCTATACAGGTATTTCCTATAACTCTCACTCCTCTAACCATAGGCTACGTGGGCTGCAACACTACACCACCATTATCGATTGCTCAAAATCAACATTTGTGAATGTGTATTTTATACCTTACATTTTTAAGACACGGCATAGAATCTGTATATGTCCTGATTATGAGAAAAAATAATTGGAAAATGAGAAAGTGCTTCAAAAGTGATTTCTTTACAGCAACATGGTTTTAAAGTTCTAGTTTTATTATACTGATAAACATGATAAGCTCTAATTAATCAAGAGCATCTCCAGGGATAAGATTCCCAGATTGATGAAAATGGAAATAGACTTTTAACTGGAAAGGAATATAGGCTTTGTAAACTATGTTGTGTGGAATTTCAGTAAGTTGAATTTGATTTAAATACCATGTCCTCCCCCAACCAAAATATAATCATATGTTGTTGATATTATCTATTATATATGTATCAGTGTTATTTTTTAAAAGAAACACACTAAATTTTATGTAGAATAAAAGTGGTATATTTACATGCCTTTTGAAATACCTGAATTTATAAAACAATAAAATGTACAGTTTAATAACTAAATAATTTAATTAGGCATGGTTGGCAAAGGATCAGTATTACACCAAAAATAATTTACTAGAACTTCAGTGTTCTGGATATTATAAACATAAGCAATTTTTCTTTTCTTTTTCTGTAGAGACAGAGTCTCACTTTATCTCCCTCAGTAGAGTCCTGTGGCGTCACACAGCTCACAGCAATAAACATAAGCAATTTTTCAGGATAATTTAGGAATATAAGATTTTGACAGGTAATAAGGGGGATATTCAAATAGGATTATTGAGGAGGGTTTAATGAAGAGACTTTTCAGTAGTGATGGGCTGGGGTAAGGAAAATAAACACAAAAATAGCTCTGCAAGATAAATCATGCAGCAGGGAGATATTATTACCTTGAGCATTTATCTTATCTACTACCCCTAGCACTGAAGAGAGCCTTACCAGGACCAGGAGTGCCTTGTTCATCTGGCAGCAGACATTATTGGAGGCACATAACCACTTTCACCCCAGGTCTCAGACGAGATAAACCCAAGTGTTGTTGAGGGCAATGGCTTATTTCTAATGAAGCCTCATTGCCCCACTATCACTTTCTGTTTGTATCTCTTTACGGGTAAACCCAGCTGCAAACCAGAGGTCAAGAGAGGCCTTCATATAATCCATATCGGTATTGAGATTTGGGGCAGATGGAGTATCTGGACGCAACCTGGCATCACCCGTGTACTCTGAAACTATTCTTTTTCCCTCTTCCAATTTTTGAAGTAAATAGAAATTAGTGATTATGTTATGAACTTTATTGCTTGACACAAGACAAGGTTCTACTTTTGCATATAACTATTTTGTGCTTATGGCTTCTGGACTCAGACTGTTTACTCTGATCTCCTTTATTTTTCAAGAAGTTTGACAACAACAAGACGATCTGTTTCTATCTCTCCTATTGATTAGAACAATTTGTTTGTAGAGGTTAATAGGAGATGTTACAAAACAAACAAATATAATCCATAAAAATCAAATTTGTGTTTACTTTTTTATTGGGTACAAGAGTACAGTATAATAATATGTTGATGCACATAACACATTTGAAAAATATTTCCCATTGTCTATTGAAAAAATGGTAATTTGGAGAAATACCTGTTGATTTGAGTTTGACAAAATAATTTCTACTCCTATGCCTTTCTATCTTTAGCTAATAATGAGGAGAAATAAAAAGTAATAAAAAGTCATTATGGGGCGGCGCCTGTGTCTCAAAGGAGTAGGATGCCGTCCCTATATGCTGGAGGAGGTGAGTTCAAACCCAGGCCCAGGCAAAAATGGCAAAAAAGAAAATCATATGTCACATTCAGAAATATCTATGTAGCAAATAAGTCAAGGAATAGTTGCTGGTACAATGAAACCCATAAATGTAAATACCAAAGGTACAGAAAACTTATTTATGTTTCAAAAAAAGATTAATAGATTAGATATAATATCTGACTAATAGTAGAAATGTGTTAATTTATTTTCAAATATTCCTCAAAAGAGAGACCTTTGTACTATACAGGGATGAGGTTAAAACTTAATTATAATTCTAATACCAAGATATGACAATTAATTTCCTGAACCTGCCACTGTACATGTGATCTTACTGTATAACCAGCTAGGTATGGTTTCATAACTTTTGTATAACTGTGTCTCCCAACTGTTTTTGTGTTGATGTATAGTGGTGTCTTTCTGAGAGGTATTCATTATTGTTCTTGCATATTTTTGTGTGCTGGCACAAAATTTTTGGAGCTAGAATTAGAGCAATGAAGAAACATTAAATTTCTTGTTACACTTTTGGCAAGAGGGAAAGTAGAATTAGTGACATGTTAATACACATGTATGGAAATGATTTTATGAGGAAAACAGCCACATACAATTGGGTTAACCATTTTTCTGAAGGAGGAGAATGCATCACTGATAAAGAGAGGTTAGGACACCCCATAGTCAGTGGAACCGATGAAAATATTGCAAAAATTGATCTAATGTGTATCAAAACCATTGGCAGACTATGAGAAACATTGCAGACCAAGTGAACAGTTAGGAAAATCATAATTGAAAATCTTGACCAGTAACTCATGGCTCTTGTGTCATGACAATGCACCTGCTCACATGGCACTGTCATGTGAGGGAGTTTTTAGCCAATCAACACTTAATTGTATTGGGACACCCTCTCTAATCACCTGATCTGGCCCCTAATAACTTCTCTCTTTACTGAAGAGAAAGGAAATATTAAAAGGAAGACATTTTGATGACATTCAGGACATCAAGAGTAAGATGATTACAGCTGTGATGGCCATTTCAGAAAATGAGTTTAAAATTGTTTTGAAGGATGACATTCAGCAACGAGATATAAAGCACTTTTTTTAGAGTGAATTTGCTAACTTAATTGTGTAACCTCATGGAAGTCTGGAATCAAAATCAGCTCTTTGGAACATTCCTGAATACAGGTCAATACACTGGTTGCATCATCTTTGTAGTAAGAGAAAGAGATGGGGCTTGCATATTTAATGCAGTAAGTTTGTCAATAACTGTTGATCAATTACATCTTCCTCTTCAATACCAAGGAGATGCCTAGTGCATAAGACACAGTGGACGTAAGGGAAAATATTCTCATCAGCAAATCTAAGGAGAAAACAGCTCAGACCAGAGCTGGTCCCTCTGTCACATCATATGCTGGTTTTGTGAGGACTTACTTTTGCTTAAATGTGGTATCAGATATCACAAAAAGTATGCATCATGGACCTTTTTCTTTTCCTCCTAATCAGGATTCTTTACTGTTTGTCTATTTAATGTGTGCCCCCAAGACAATTGTTCTGTGTGGAACTTATACCAGGGAAGAGAAAAGGTTGGACACCGCTGCTTACTCCACAGTAGAACACTGAACATTGTGTACTGTTCACAAATGGATGGTAAGTCCAAAGTGACTAATGAGAAAGTCATGATGCGTTTCCAAGAAATAAATGAACGAAGGAAGAAAAGAAAGGTGCAATATGCAGCAAGAAAAAGGTGCAGAAAGGAAAGGTGCAGGCGTATGATGGAATATCCTTGCCACTGTGTACAAAGTCCCAATAAATGTTTCTTATTGTGTTCAAATCATGTATGAACAGTATGCTTTTCTGCAGTTAAGAGCATGAAACTGAGATACAACAAATCAGTAAAGGTAAAATAGTATCAGAGTTAAATAAATAAGCTGGTAGAATTTGGGAGTGGGGAAGGAATATAAAATAGAAAAGGAAATATAGAATATGAAAGAAACAATATAGTTAAAAGATTAAGAATAAAGCATTTGAAGTCAGACTATTGGACTGAAATGCCTAAGTTGTAACTTTCTAACTTTTCACAAGTTAATTAATGTCCCTATTTCCCAATGCTTGTGTATTCTGACTTTAACATGTGGATAAAATTGTACTACTTAATAGAGTATTTGGAAAATTCAATGAATTAACATATATATTCCAGTGTTTGCAAAACTGTCTGGCATGTAGTAAAATTATTTGCAATATTTACCTTAAGCAAGACTTTTACTCCAAAGTCTGAACAATAAATCTTGATAAGATTTTTGTTTTACATTAAAAATCATGAAACATGCATAAAGCATATTTTGGGGTTAATTGTCACTTGTGAATTTAATTGTAGTTTTCTTACATAGATATATAAGTGCTGTCTGTAATATATTCAGCCAGTGTTAGAGCTACTTTTCCTATTACAGGTTAAATATTGACTTCATGACCCAATTGTTCATGATTATCTTCTTCCCCAATTTATCTGCCATGTTACCACTGCAACTATGGGCTTTTCATACATGTATAGGTGGGTCAATATGTTTGTTATTAGATAAGCACCACACTATTAATTACTATGACTTTTATTTTTTTTTTATTTTTATATATATATATATATTTTTTTTTTTTTTTTTGAGACAGAGCCTCAAGCTGTCACCCTGGACAGAGTGCTGTGGCATCACATCTCACAGCAACCTCCAATTCCTGGGCTCAAGCGAGTCTCTTTCCTCTGCCTCCTAAGTAGCGCCCGCCACAACGCCCGGCCGTTTTTTGATTGCAGCCGTCATTGTTGTTTGGCGGGCCCGGGCTGGAATAGAACCCGCAAGCTCAGGTGTACATGGCTGGCACCTTAGCCTGTTGAGCCACAGGCGCCGAGCCTACTATGACTTTTAACAAAATGTTATAGCCAATTTGATAAGCTTTCCTAGCTACACTTTTCCTTCTCAAAATAGTCCTAATTAATTTTTGTGACTTTTTTACAGTTTTAGTTTGATGTTTGTTATAAGATTTGTATGCATATTTGTTATAAGGTTAAAGAATTTCCTGTTACTAATTTATCAAGTTAATGCCTCCGTATTTCAGATATTGAGTAAAATAAATTCTGTGACAGAATAATATAACAATGTATTTCAAAAAGGAAAACTACATAAAGTCCCCAAATTTTGTGTTTTTAAAGGCACCAAATAGCTGTTGATGCCACAAGAACTAGAATGACTAAGTTTCTATAGATCAAACTCTGTAGAGGTGAGCTGTGATCTACCGTGATCACCTGGGCTTTGTTTGATTGTTATCACTGTTTCTTAATTGTTTTATATTTTTCTATCCCCCTTGATACTTGAGCTATGACTAATGTTAAATTGTACCATGTGTCTCATTGGTTTTCAGAGGAGTTTGTCACTGCCAAGAACGTAGACAAGTCTGAGATTGCATCCTTCTTGGAGCCTAACCAATTAGCCTATAACGCTTTCATAGATTCTTGTACAAGACATGAGCTACATGGGTCAGAAACATATCACTTTATAACTTGTAAACAGAAGAAGCATCTTGCTTGTTTGTATTGATTTCCCTTACTCTCCTTCCCTAAACTAAACGGGGTACTTTAAAACTGGACCAGATGAATGCTTTATGACTTTAACATGTGGATAATAATTGTACTACTTGTGTACTAATAATTGTACTCCTCCAAACCCTGTGGAGTGGGTTTGTGGAGGTGAAAAATACCAAAGTTAATAAACTCTCAATCTTATAAATGAAACCAGTTTTTTCTCTCTTGAACAGAGACATTTTTATTATTCTGGAAAGTAAGCAAACAGTTCCTAGTGAGGGGATAGAGTTGGCTTTTTCTTCACTACCTTGGCGAATTATCTGTTACTACCCAAACAAAAACCAAACCAAACAAAAAAAGTGACAACTATATGGAGAATTGTCTCCTAATTTTCATGCTTCAGAATTTCCCCATTTCCAGGCAAACTCAATTCTGTTATGCTCAAGAAAAGTTATAAGTATATAGACTATATAATTGTTTTCTCATTGATAATATAGGAGTTATATTTTTTGACAAATTTTATATCCTAGGCTGAAACAAAACATTATTATCAGACTTTTAAGCTTAACCTTTCTAGTAGATATGTAAGTTTATGTCTCCATGACATACTTTTCTACTTACATATGTATTTACAAGGATGTTTGAATATGAATTTATATAAACATACACTTATAGGTTATGTGTGTATATATTTTGAAATGTAAAAACCTAAAAAAATGCCAAAATAATGTTGTAAATATGAAAAGTCCTCCTTCAATGAGTTCAAGTACAATGTGACTTTCATAAAATGTCATCTGCACTTTTTTGGTGATGGAGCTCCACTTATACATTACAAGTAAAAACAAAATACAATCGTAGGTTTACCTTGTATATATTTTTAAGGTCATAAAAGTTTCACAAAAATATAAGAGAATACCTTGTGAAGAAAATACTTTCATGTATTTAAAATGAATTTAAAATACTAAGATCGACATTTCATAAACAATAAATATTTGAATTACATATAAATTAAAAATGTCTCTTCAGGCAAAACTACACAAAATGTGCAAAGACAAGCAATGAAATAGAGAAAAATATTTGCTAGAAATAATATAAAGATTTTCATGTGAGTAGATTCTGGTAAGGACTGCAAATTAATTTTGAAAGAAATTCATTACATACAGGTAAATACAACACAAATTTTAGATGAGATACATAAATGGTAATTCAACATGAAAATTTGCCAACCTGACTTAGTATCATGTTAATGTATATTAAAGCAAGAATGAGATATCATTTATACCCCATTATATTGCCAAAATTTAAAAGTCAGTATATCTGTTATTATAAAGCTCAACTGGGTACTCTCATGCTCAGTATATAAATGCAAATTTGTAAGGATTTTTAAAGAGGAATTTTTTTTTTTTTACACAGAGTCTTACTTTGTCTCCCTCATTTGAAAGCCATGGAGTCATAGCTCACAGCAACCTTAAACTCTTGAGCTTAAGAGATCCTCTAGCCTCAGCCTCCCTAGCAGCTAGGACTACAGGCATCTACCACAATGCCCAGCTATTTTTTTAGAAACAGAGTCTTGCCCTTGCTCAAACTGATCTTGAACTCCTGAGCTCAAGCACTTCACCTGCCTCTGCCACCCAGAGTGCTAGGAATATAGGCATGAGCCCCTGCACCCAGTCTTTAAAGAGGAATTTCTACAACATTTTTAATTACTGTTAAATAATTGCTGGAAACAATTGAAGCAAAATGTCATAATTCATTCCTCCAGATTTTCAAAAAATTACAAATCTAACAGAACTAATGTATGACAGATATATAAAGCAATGGAATTGTTTCTATACTGCTATGAAAGGATGAAGAGTATAATCATTTTGGTTGAAAATTTGCCACCACATAGCAAATCTGAAGATAACTAATATTCTAACCTCTACCAATTCCATTCTTTATCATATATCTTACATTTATGTACCAGAGGTATCCAAGAATGCTTAAAGCAACATTATTATGTTTTAACAGACTAAAACATAATTGTAAAAATTAATTTTAGTAGGTGCATACAATGAATTGCTATAAAATAATGGAAATAAGTTAACTACAATCGATACAACCAGATCTTGTGATCCTTAGAAACATAATCCGGAGTGAAAGATGGAAGGCACAATCTGATTCTGTATATATAGATTTAAAAAAAATGGTTGAAGGGAATTGTATTGACATTTTAATTGGGCATACCTATTATGGAGAGTTAAGCTTCAAAAAAAAATCAATAGCAGAAATGTCATTAATGTCAAGACATTGGTGAATTTAGGAGGACAGAAGTATGCCTTAATGAAATAGATTACAGAAGAATTTTTATATTGTTGTTGTTGGCCAGGGCCCTTTTGGCCAGGGCTGGGTTTGAACCTGCCACCCTCAGTATATGGGGCCGGCACTCTACCCACTGAGCCACAGGTGCTGCCCCTACAGAAGAAATTTTTAATGAACTACTATTCTTAAAAACGCACATATATGTTTTTATAGCCTCTTATATGTGATTGAGGTATTATTCAAAATAAAGATGATATGAAAGGGTGAGAAAACATGTCACTATCAAATAGTTAGCTAGAACTGTAAATATCTAGTAATGAGATTGCAGGAGCAAATGGAAGTTCTACTTTTAGCTCTTTAAGGATTCTCCACACTTCTTAAGAGGCTGTATTAGTTTGCAGTCATTTCACCACAAGGACATTTACACTAGAAGGTTTATCACAGCTCAATTCACAATTGCCAAGATGTAGAATCAACTCAAGAGCCATCAACACATGAGTGGATTAACAAAATTAACAAACTAGTGTATGTATACCGTGGAATACTATTAAGCCATTAAAAAAGATGGTTACTTTACATCTTTTGTATTAAACAGGATGCAGTTGAAGAACAATCTCCTTAGTAAAGTATCACAAGAATGGAAAAGCAAGTATCCAATGTACTCAATACTAATACAAAAGCAATAGAAAAACAACTACATGCTCACACAACAGAAAAACACAATTAAATTCAAGTGAGGGGGCAAAGAAGGGAGGAACGTGGAGGATTGACAACCTCTCATCTAATGGGCACAATGTAAGGGTTTGTAGCACACCCCCTGGGCAAGGGGCTCAACTTCAACTTGGA
Source organism: Arctocebus calabarensis (assembly GCA_963573935.1). Classification (NCBI taxonomy): domain Eukaryota; kingdom Metazoa; phylum Chordata; class Mammalia; order Primates; family Lorisidae; genus Arctocebus; species Arctocebus calabarensis. The sequence continues at coordinate 10,376 of CAUYON010153079.1, read as the reverse complement.
CTTTCCCTGATAATGCAAACAATGTAACCTAATTGTTTGTATCCTCATATTAATCTAAAATTTAAAAAATAATAATTAGCTGGAAGATGGGGATTTATTTAGTGTTGATCCAGCTCTCTATTTAAAGTTTGGAAAGAATCAATGTTTTCTTCCTCAAAATTAGGAATTTTATGACAATCATATGTATTTGTTTGCTGGGAGCCTTTTATGGAAATTGCATGGGATCGCTTTTCTTTAATAAAATTGCAATTTGCAAACACATCTGCACATTTTAAAGGTTCTATGGAGGACTAGTACAAAACTGGTCTCACTGTTACTATTTCTGGCAATCTTTTCTGCATTCATCTGTTTGAAGAGATATTTGAAAATTAGATGCTATGACCACTGCTAATAGAATTAATATGTTACCTTTTGAAAAATATATATTTTTTAATTTTTACTGTTGCCCAGAAAGTCCACATATGGTTTCTCTCTCCAGAGATAGAGAGAGAGAGAAAAAAAAAATAGAAAGGGTGAGAGTAAAGAAAGAAAAGGATGAGAAGAAGCAGGGACATGAATGATTGGGACAAATTGAAGAGAAAAGAGGGCTCAGAAGAATGTTTATACCCTAATGAAATTTTTAAGGTATTGTTTTAGGAGTACTATGTTTATAAAGAAATTATGTACCAAATAAAAAATAATAAAAACTAGTTTTGAAATTTTGGAAATTTGGCAAGGCAAACAATGGAGAAAAATAGAATTGTTTCCTAAACACTTCATTTTAATTTATACATAAACTTTTTTTATTTTCTTTTTTTAAAATTTCAGTTTAATATGAGGGTCCATATGATTAGTTTACATCGCTTGCTTCTTTAAAGTTAAAGTCAAACTCGTATTTGTGTCCTTCACCCAGAATGAGAGCCATATCTGTGTGCACTGTATCCATTTGGTAGAAACTTACCCCAAAGCATCTCTTTTCCAAAAGAAACCAAACAGGAAGCATGCTCTTGTTCACACTGTCCTGTTAATATGATCTTTCTCTCAAAATAAAGGGTAGCTTCCAGAAACAATGCAACATGTTGTCCAATTGCTGTCAGAATGAACAGCTCAATGACAACTATTTCAAAATCAGAATTGTTGATATTGGCAGTCTTTTCTGTAACCAGATGGATAATACCAAACCAGACTATTCATGAGATTAAGCTGTATTTTCCTTTCACAATAGGAGGTGGTATTTTATGGTTCTTTATGCTAGGAAACACATGGAAATGCAATTTAAATGAAAAATAAGTAAGCATCAAAGTCGTTATTTATTGTGTGCTTGTTAGTTTTTATTTTTATTTATTTATTTATTTATTTTTTATCAAAACATGATTTCTATAGATCATGGTGCTGGATTCCAAAGTTTGATTTTGGAATTGATGTGATCATTTTAGCAGCAAGCCTATGTATTCCTGGTCTGGCCTGGCTTCATTTGGCATCTGCAGACCAAATCTGCACAATTGAAGTTTCCCATTAATCTGTGTCTATTTTTACCTGTGTATTATCATAATATACCCTGCTTGCCTCATTCATCTCTCTATTTCCATCATCCATAATTTATTGTGACTCTGATTTCTATGTTTTTGATGATCTGATTATATTTCTATGTTTCATTGAAAATTCACTCAAAATCGTTTTTTGTGTGTAGCTTGGTATTTATCAGAGCTCACATTTTCAAATAGCCTCATGAACAAAGGGCGCAGGTAAGAAAAGTGAAACATGAGGCTATAAAAACATGTAGGGTCTTTTCCTTTCGAAATCAGGCTAATATTTATATTTAACATATTTTGGACACCTAGAGTTAAATTAAGATTTGCTACATAGAACAGGCTCAGGGAAGCTGAATCAACATTTTCAGAGCTCTGTGGATACATTAATTGAAATATTGACACATTTATTAAATAGATCAACAAATCAAAATAGCTTGATAATTTTTTTACCCCTGTGTTTAAGTCATTTGCATGGAATTTGTAATTTCCTTTAAGGTGGAAACAAATTCTAATTCATCTTTTTTTTTGCTCTAAAATCTAACACTTTAACCTGGAGCTATTTAACCCACTATTTCTAAGGACTGTCATTATTATCAATCATTCTGCCAACATTATTGAGGTCTACAATGTGCCAAACACATGTTTTGCATGCTTTAATTTACCATTCATGGGCATGTGATTAAGTATGTATGCTTATTTATATAATTATGTAAAGGATTTCAAACACAACACGTCAGATTCAAATATTTTATAAAATGTGACTGAGTAGAATGCTTGGACATTAAAATGTAAAAAGAAAAAATAGTAGTGTTCTTTGTTGTGTGAATTTCCAAAAGAGATTAGAGGCATTTTTTAACAATACTGAGTTGACTGGGCAAAAAATGGGAAAGGATGAGCTATCATTATCCCTTTATTAAACTAGGTCTATGGGATGTTGGCCAAAAGTCAGAATAATGAGGTAGTAATAAGGAAAAGTTATTCTGACCTTCTTCCTTATTGTACTTTGTCCTGAAAGTGTGATATTATCTTTTCTGTGAGAGTATGTTTATCATGAGTTAGGATTTCTTTCAAAACCAATGAAAATAATAATTTTTGTTGATGAACTGTAATTTTACTTATTTTAACTTTTTATTTTAGATTAAGATGAGGGCACAAATGTTTATGTTACATTGTTTTCATTTCTAAGATAAAGTTGGTTGAGCCCTTCACCTAGGGGGTGTGCTGAACATTCTCACATATTGTACTTAGTTGGGAACCCACCAAACATCCTACCTCTCCCTTTCCCCTCTTCCCCCTCCCTCTCACTAGAATATTCTTGTGTTTCTCTTTCATGTGGGCATGTAGCTATTTATATATTGGGTTCATATTAGTATTGACTACATTGGACCCTTACTTTTCCATTCTTATAATACTTTACTAAGAAGAAGAATGTGTTTTAACTTCATCCAGGTAAACACCAAAGAGGTAAAGTCTCCATCTTTCTTAGGAATCCATGGTATGTAAGCCACAGTTTCTGTATCCATTCATAGGATTTTAAATGAATAGATATTCAATTTTCTATATTGATTCATTCAGTATATTAATGAACAAAGAAAGTCAGAATGTCCAAAAAAAGGATGATAATGTTAGAAATGAGATGACAACAATTCATACTCAGAAAATCTGTATTATCTTGAAAATATTAGAGATTATAATGTATTTTGAATAGATAAGACTTTGGAAATTACTTCACATGTATGTTATCAAAAACAGTTTACCTAATTGCTAAATTCACATATTAAATACTTGAAAATTCTATTTAGAAGTAACAAAATTAATCCAAAATGGAGGTGTGTTTTCTCCAGATCAATTTCTCCAACTTTTGAGTCATATTTCTCTTCTTATGTAATTGAAGGAAAAAAAATCTATTTGCAGCTCTTATGTAAATTCCCCGTTTTTATTCATCTTATAGAAAACAGCTATTTAAATAAACTTATCACAATTACCCTCATTCAGGAGCAATATATATACATAGCTTAGTCAGTTGAAGAGGACACAGGATTTGTTAATAGTTACTGAGACACTAGGTAGTAAACATTATTTGCATTATCATCTGGTCTATGTTAAGTTAGTTACTATATTTGGGTCTCACTTTCTTCACTTACATAATACAGGGATATTGAGCATTGAATACAATATTTTATAATTTCACAAATTATTTGGAATTTGACTTTTCCCCAAATTTATTCATCACTCACACACATACCATGCACATCTTCCCACAGATAGATCATGGTTTCATCATGCATTGAGATCAGATATCTCCTGTCTCAGTGATGGAGGCCTTAATAAGTCTCTGTGGCTTCATTATGTACTCAATTGATTTGATTGTGTCATGTCATTGCTAGTTTTAGAGTAAAAATCCATTTATCAGTTGTTTTTTCAGGCTAGGCTCTTTAGGGTTGAGGGATGAGGGTTTTTTAATCAATGTTAGATAACCATTCAATTAACCAATATTTCCTCATATTCTTTCCTGTAAATACTAGCATTAATTTGGCTTGCTTTATACTTGAACTAGGTCCTTTTCAACTGTAAAATTTCAATACAAAATGCCCTTTAGCAATTACTTTCTAGAAGTCTATTTAAAGTAACAAAGGATTTGGGGCACCTCATAACATGCACAGGTACCAAGTTTAGCTATATAAACATAATTTTTGTGCTGTTTAGTTATCTAGTTATTGGTAAATGTATACATACACACATTTCCAAATGTTTATTTTATGGTTGAGATGCTTCTTCATAATTTTGTCAACATCCTGGTAATTCAAGTTTCATGCAATTTTGAATCCATGAAAGATCCTCACTTCCTCTAATAATTTCTATGAAATTGTATTTTAGAACTATAAAGGCAAAAATCTGTGGCATATACCATTATAAATGAGGGTCTGATGCACGTCTGAATTTCAAATGAAAATGAACAAAGTTAATGTTAATTTAAATGGTAAATACCATTACATTTTTTAATGTGCTATCTTTAAAAAGCATGTAAATGTACATTATTTGTGAACGTGATTTCTTTGCTTCCACCATTGTTCCTAATTTTAGACTCTTCTTAATAAGCTATTCTGGTGCTTTCTCATTAAAACTGGAATCCAGGAAGAGGCAGCACATGATGGCAGATGGGACGTTCAGCTCAGCTCTCCTGAACGACAGGTGGGAGTGAGTGGGCTAGATTATCCCCGGTGTGGAATATTGGTGTGAAGTGGCAGTTCGGGGTGTGCGGCGGGAAGAGTGCCAGGAAAAGGTTCTGCCCTACAGCTGCAGTGGTCGCAGGCGCAAACAGCCCACCAGGGAGGATTTCCCATCCCAGTTTGTGTGGAAAGCCTGGTAAAGTGTGGACTCCCGAGGGTAAATCGATGGCCAGTGTAGGGTGCCGTCTGTTGTGGCACCACCGCAGATAGGACGTGGGAGAGACACTCAGATGGGAAAGATCCTGGATAGGAAGAGGCCATTGTTTTGGAATTTGGGAGATGGCGGTTGGCACAGGCACCTTTCGTGTCCGGCCAGGCCCAGCGATTTGAGTCTCACATGTGGACAGTCGTCCTACACGCAGAACTGGCCCAGGACATCCCGCAATTCACAGGAACTGTTGCAGGGAGAATTTGGGAAACCTGCCTGTGAAGATTTTTTGAGATGGGTGGAAACAGCAGTTCAGCAGGGTCTAGGCGCCGAACAGGTAATCAGGCTAACACCAAGTACATTTAAGCCAGGCCACAGGTATAAGCCTGGAACCCACTCATGGCGCCACCTGGTGTCCAGAAAGCATATTGCAACATAAATATATTCCTGCTGAAGTTGATCCCTATGACATATACAGACGTATGTTTATTTATATATGTGTGTATATATATATAATTTTGTTGCCCTTTTTTCTCTCTCTGCTTATTCCTTTTGCTTTTTTTTCTTTTTCTTTCTTATAGGAGTTATTGTTAATTTTTTTAAATTATTATTATTTTTTTTTTGTTTTTCCCTGCTCTTTTTTTTTTTTGGACAGAATCTTACTATGTTGTCCTTGGTGGAATGCTGTGGTGTCACAGATCACAACAATGTCTAACTCCCTTGGGCTGAGTGGTCTCATGCCTCAGCCTCCCAGGTGGCTGGGGCTGCAGAGGCCTGCCACAGTACCCAGCTGTTTTTGGGTTGTGGTTGTCATTGTTGTTTGGCAGGCCCTTGGCTGGGTTTGAGCCCGCCAGCTCTGGTGTGTGTGGCTGGTGTTCTGGCCACAGGATTATGGGTGCCAAACCCTTCCCTTCCTCTTATGGTTGCTGAGAGTGCTTACATCAGGCTATTCAAGTTTTTATTCAGTGTGTGTGTGTTTGGTTTTGATTGTTTGTGTGTCTGATTGTTTGTTAGTTTCGTTTCAATGTGCCTTGTGTTCTGCTAAAACCTCCAGTTGTCTGTTTTCCCAAGCTCCATTTTTTTGCATTCAACAAGAGCAAAGGGGAGAGGGGGATGATAGCCAACTGAAACCCCACAGGAGTGAGTTGCTGGAAGCTGGGACTCCTTCCCCAGAGAGTCCCTGCTGTGAGCCTGGCATTCTCTTTCCTGGCATGAAGGTTGAACACATATTTTCCCTGCCACTTTGAACTCCCAGTCTACCCTTCCCCTTGGCCTAGCAGCCTGGAAGCCCAACACCTGCAGAGACCACAATGTTCACAGTTCTTTGTTAAGACTGGGCATTGCATGGTCTGAGGTAGCACAGCTACACTGAACTATGAATCTGGTAACAGTGCAGAAAGGCACAGGAGGGAAGGTGTCCGGCGTGGCTCTGAGAAAGAGCAGCTCAGCGGTGGGTGGAGACTTGGGTCTCCCTATGATGAGGGGAGGCTCTGAAACCACTGAGGCTTGGGAACCGGAGTGGAGACACCTCCCACCTAGCAGAAGCATTAATAAAGTGATCCTGCCAGGCTCAAATTTCAGAGAGACACCTCCCCAATTCTGTGGACTGCCAGAGGGAACTTGATCTCTCACTGAAGGGATACCAGAGTTGAGAGGCAGTGGCAGAGGCACGATCTCTGAGGGCAAGAAACATTTGCTGTTTTGCTAACCTCTGGTTTGGGACAAGCTCAGGTGGAACACTCCGCTGTTGCCATGTAGCATCTAAGGTAATCAGAATTCAACTTCCTCAGCTGGCTGGTGGCAGAGTGTGGGCACTTAACCGACAAGGCATTGACTTCCCTCTTACTCTGGCAGGCCCAAATACCTGGCACATTTGCTCATTGGAGGGAACTGGGCCACAGCCCCATGGGGCTACCAGTGCCTAGGTGTGACAGAGGTGCAAGTGGGAAAGAAGATACCAGCCCCCCTGGACTATTTTGCTGGGTTGCCCTTTCTGACTCCACAGAGCAATGGAGTGAGATACTCTTGAGCTGCCAGTGGACCCACACTGTCTTAATGCTGAAGACCTTTTGAACTCTCCCACCTGATCGGTGTTTGTGTTGACTGGAACAATTTCTTTGGAACTCTTGTCCTGGGCCAATACACCCAGGGACCCACCAAGGCTGTACCCTGGTTGTGTTGTTGGGGAGTGAGGGATTCTCCTCTTCCAGTTGTTGCCTGTAGGGCAGGGGTGATGTCTTAGTTGCTTATATATCTCCACAGCTGAGATTTCAGCCGAAAGTCACTGATTCACTAGGATTGGACAGAAACTGGCCAAATATAGGTCAGAACCATCTAGCACCACCATCAAGCAGGTTCCCAGAGTTTTAGGCCCTTTGAATGGGACCTTTATAAAACTCTAGGGTAAAAGCCACAATCACCAGTCCCATTTCTGTGGTAAAGGTAATTACAACTTCAGGAGCCCTCAATTCAATTTCACCTTACCAGCTTCTCTAGTGAAACAGTGAAAAATAACCATGGGGTGTAATCAGCAGAAAAACTCTAGCAACATGAACATTGAGAGTAGATCAACTCTCCCAATGAATGAAAAAAGGGGTACAACAGATAATCCCATTCATACACAAATGGCAGAAATGTCAGAAATGGAATTCAGGATTTGGAAGAATTTGGATTGCAAATAAGATTAACAGAATGGAGGTAAAAATGGAATTAGAAATCCAAGGAACAATTCAAAAGTTGTCTCAAGAACTCAATGAATTCAAAGACAAAATCACCAAAGATTTTGACACATTGAGGCAAGAACTTGCAGCCCTCAAAGATCAGAGAAATGTAGTACAATCCCTCAGTAACAGAATGGAACAGGCAGAAGAAAGGATCTCTGACATTGAAGACAAAGCTTTTTAATGCTTCCAAATGCTCAAAGAGGAAGAGAAGTGGAGAACAAAACTGGATCATTCCCTAAGAGAACTAAGGGACCACTCCAAAGAGCAAACATTTGCCTTATAGGAATCCCTGAAGGAGAAGAGGATGGTCCAAAAGGCACAGATACTCTACTCCAAGAGATAATTGAGGAGAACTTCTCAATCATGGTAAGAGATACTGAAATTCTGATAGCAGGCAGTTTCAGATCCCAGCACAACTCAACACAAATAAAACATCTCCTAGACACATTGTAATTAACTTTGCAAAGTTAATATGAAGGAGAAAATACTGCAAGCAGCTAGACATAAGGAAATCATAATTTACAAGGGGAAGAATATTAAAATGACTGTACATCTCTCTGATGAAAGTTTTCAAGCCCAAAGAGGATGGTCATCGACCTTCAATCTCCTAAAACAAAACAACTTTTAGCCCAGGATCCTGTATCAATCTAAATTGAACTTTGTTTATGACAGAGAATTTAAATACATTAAAGACATACACATGTTGAAAAAATTTGCCATAACCAAACCATTTCTTCAGGATATTCTCAGACCCATCCTCCCTAATGACCACCAAAGTAAACTCACTCTGAAATTCTTGACCAAAACCCAATTTCCACAGTGATGAAAAGATTTAAAATATCCACTGGACTTTAAAAAAACTTAACGCTCAAAATGTTACCAGACTTATCAATACTCTCAATTAATGTGAATGGCTCAAATTGTCCTCTTAAGAGGTACAGGTTAGCTGACTGGTTGCAAAAACTCAGGCCAGATATCTGTTGGATATAAGAATCTCATCTTATCTTAAAGGATAAATATAGACTCAGTGTGAAGGGATGGGCATCTGTAATCCAGGCAAACAGAACCCCCCCCCCAAAAAAAGCAGGGGTGGCAATTTTATTTGCAGATACATTAGGCTTTAAACCAACAAATGTAAGGAAAGACAAGGATGGTCACTTCATATTTCTTAAGGGAAAAACTCAACATCATGTGATGTCAATTGTTAACATTTATGCACCCAACCATAATGTTCCTCAATTTATAAGGAAGACCCTGACAGATGAGCAATTTAATATCTTCCAGCACCATAAAATTGGAGATTTTATCACCCCTTTGATAGTGTTGGACAGATCCTGCAATAAGAAACTAAGCAAGGACATTTTAAAATTAAATTTCACCATACAACAATTAAATTTAACAGATATCTACAGAACATTTCATCCTAACAAAACTGAGTATACACACTTCTCATCAGCCCATGGAACATCCTCCAAAATTGATCACATCTTAGGTCACAAATCTAACTTTAGCAAATTGAAAAGTATAGAAATTATTCCTTGTATTTTCTCAGATCATGACATAATAAAAGTTGAATTCACCAATAATAGGTATCTGCATACTCATACAAAGTGAGTGGAAACTAAATAACTTTATGCTGAATGATAGCTGGGTCATAGATGAGATTAGGAAGGAAATTTCCAAATTTTTTGGAACAAAAATTTAATGAGACCTGAATTATTAGAACATGTGGGATACTGCAGAGGCAGTCCTAAGAGGGAAATTTATAGCTTTGCAAGCCTTCCTCAAGAGGATGGGAAGAGAGGAAGTAAATAACTTAGTGGGACATCTTGAGCAATGGGAAAAGGAAGAACATTCCTATCCCAAACCTGGCAGAAAAGGAAGAGCAGAGAGAAGGAAGGAACTGAGAAGGGTGGGGTCTTGGTGTGTGCCACACCTTTTGGGGGCAAAACACGATTGTAAGAGGGACTTTATCCAACAAATGCAACCAGTGTAACATGGTTCCTTGTACCCTCAATGAATCCCCAACAATAAAAAATAAATTTAAAAAGAGAGAAATAACTAAAATTAGAGCAGAATTAAATGAAATAAACAATGAAAGAATTATTCAAAAGATCAATGAATCAAAAAGTTGGTTTTTTGAAAAATTCAGCAAAATTCATAACCCTTTGGCCAACTGAACCAAAAATAGAAAATTAAAGTTCCTAATACCATCAATCAGAAATGACAAAGGCAAAATAATAACAGACACCTCAGAAATTAAAAGAATTCTTAATGAATACTACAAAAAACTTTATTCTCAGAAATATGAAAATCTAAAAGAAATTGACCAATACTTGGAAGCATGCCAACTTCCTAAACTTAATCAGAAAGAATTGGAAATGCTAAACAGACCTGCATCAAGTACTGAAATAGAATCAACTTACAAAATCTCTAAAAAAAGAAGAATCTGGGACCAGCTGGCTTCAAATCAGAATTCTACCAAACCATTAAAGAGGAACTAGTAGCAATGTTACTTAACCATTTCCAAAACACCGAAAAAGAAGGAACACTTCCCAACTCATTCTATAAGCAAATATCAATCCCCCAAACCAGGAAAAGACCCAATAAGATAATAAAATGAGATCACTTACCCTTTTGTTGCCAATACGCTTAAGTTCTCTGTGTATTTTGGTTATTAAACCTTTGTCTGAGGCATAACCTGCAAATATTTTCTCCCATTCTGAGGGCTGTCTGCCTGCTACACTTACAGTGTTCTTAGCAG
>CAUYON010153078.1:0-21549 GCA_963573935.1 Arctocebus calabarensis | reverse complement strand
AGAGACCATGTCAAAAAGTGCCAACTGAGGCTCAGCGCCTGTGGCTCAATGGGCTGGGGCGCCAGCCATGTACACCTGAGCTGGTGGCTTCGAATCCAGCCTGGGCCCGCCAAACAACAATGACGGCTGCAACCAAGAAATGGCAGGGCGTTGTGGTGGGCGCCTGTAGTCCCAGCTACTTGGGAGGCGGAGGCAGGAGACTCGCTTGAGCCCAGGCATTGGAGGTTGCTGTGAGCTGTGATGTCACGGCACTCTATCCAGGGCGACAGCTTGAGGCTCTGTCTCAAAAAAAAAAAAAAAAGTGCCAATTGAAGGCTGAGGGCCTAGGGGTGACCTGGGGTCAGTTACTTCCCTTCTTGCTCACTGCTATTTAGTTTCCTCTGTACCGTTAAGGGGAATGTCCCCAACTAGCTATGCTGGAAGAAAGACAGTGGCACTAACCAAATATAATGGGAGAATATGAAAGAAATTAAAGTAACACACTTTTACCATGTTGAAATTTGAATCAAAGCATAAGAACTAGCCTGTATTTAGGTCTCTAAAGAGAAAAGAAAGAAATTTCTTAGATCACATATCGTTCCCCTTTATTCTTTTTTTTTTTTTTTTTTGAGACAGAGTCTCACCATGTCGCCCTTGGTAGAGTGCCGTGGCGTCACAGCTCACATCAACCTCAAACTCTTGGGCTTAAGCAATTCTCTTGCTTCAGCCTCCTAAGTAGCTGGGACTACAGGTGCCTGCCACAAAGCCCACTATTTTTTGTTGCAGTTTTCATTGTTGTTTAGTTGGCCTGGGCTGGGTTTGAACCCACCACCCTCGGTGTATGCACCTGGCACCGTAACCATTGTGCTACAGGCGTCGAGCCTATTCTTGTGTGTATTTTTTAAAATATTCAACTCTATACAAGAAAATCAAATCAAATCTTCTAATAAAGTTATTCAAGAGAGATAAGATTACATGAAAGACCAAATTCAGAATAGTCAGACACAGAGACAAAAATTCTTGTGATGATTAACAACTCAGGAAGACAATGAATAATGTAGCTATTCGCAGGGAATGGCAAAGGTGTTTAGAGTGCTGAAAGAAAGAAAGACAGAGAGAGAGAGAACCACAGACGTACCCAGAAACCAAAAGTGTTGAGCTGAGAAAACACTTAAAGTCAAGACCGAAGGTGTATAATGCAAATATACATCTATGTCCTCAAGGAGAAGAAGGCAGCGGGGATTCCTCCACTCACTCACTCAGCAAACAGGTGCTACGCTCCAGCTGTATTCTAGATGCCGTGACAGGTATGGAGGAGATAATGCTGTTGATGCACGCATTAGTCTGTGTTGCTACAACAGAATACCACAGCCTGGGTAATTTATAAGCAATAGAAGTTGATTTGGTTCACAGTTCTGGAGGATGGTAAGTCCAAAAGCTTGGTGCCAGCATCTGGTGAGGGGCTTCATGCTGTCTCATCCCATGGCAGAAAGTGGAAGGAAAAAGACTGAGAGAAAGAGAAAGAGAGAGCGAGTGGAAGAGAGGCTGAACTCATCTTTTCATTAGGAACCCACTCCTGTGATAACTAAGCCACTCCTGCCATCATGGCATTGACCCACTCACAGAGGCTCAGACCTCACAGCCCAATCATCTCTCAGAGGTCGCACTCCTCAATGCTGTTGCACTGGGCATTAAGTTTTTAGCACATGAACTTCAGGGACACATTCAAACCACAGCACTCATGGAGCCTACATTTCCTACCACTTTATCTTCCTATACTAAAGTTCCTTAAAGACCTAGTAGCAAAATATGGAAATATAATATTCACCAAGTTTTTGAAAGTTCTTTTATGTAGTTCTTTGAATTCACTTTAAAAAAAGGAATACAACTAGCTGGGTGTTGTGGCGGGCGCCTGTAGTCCCAGCTCCTCGGGAGGCTGAGGCAAGGGAATCGCCTAAACCCAGGAGTAGAAGGCTGCTTAAAGTGAGACTCTGTCTCTACAAAAACAAAGGAACATAGGCTCGGCGCCTGTGGCTCAACGGGCTAAGGCACCAGCCACGTACACCTGAGCTGGTGGGTTCGAATCCAGCCCGGGCCGGCCAAACAACAATGACGGCTGCAACCAAAAAATGGCCGGGCGTTGTGGTGGGCGCCTGTAGTCCCAGCATCTTGGGAGGCGGAGGCAGGAGACTCGCTTGAGCCCAGGAATTGGAGGTTGCCGTGAGTTGTGATGCCACGGCACTCTATCCAGGGTGACAGCTTGAAGCTCTGTCTAAAAAAAAAAAAAAAAACACACAAACACAAAGGGCAGCACCTGTGGCTCAAAGGAGTAGGGCGCCAGCCCCAAACTCTGGAGGTGGCGGGTTCAAACTCAGCCCTGACCAAAAACTGCAAAAAAAGAAAAAAGAGAGAACACAAAAATGAAAATATAGTATCAAACCTCATATTAAATTTATATCAGCTTTTTAAAATTTTTCTGATTAAAAAAAAGTCCATGAAGTTTACCAACTCATTTTATTCTTTCAATAGCAAAGACATAATCTGTATTTAAGAGGTCTGGCTTCTATCATGCATGGTAATTAAAGGTTTTTTTTAAAAAGCTATTTAACTATTACTCTACTCCGTTGGAAAAATATAACAAAATATGAAGCAGGTTTAGAATTCAGAAAGATCTCAGTTGGTCCTGTGAGTTGTTTTTAGAGAGAAGGAATACAGTACAAAATTTTCTGGATTTTGTCCAGGTCAGATCCAGTTCAAGCTTCAAAGAGAGAACAATATTGTTATTTGAGTTCAGTTTCAATTCAAATTAAAATATCAGTTTCCTACTTTGGGTTCAGTTCGACTCCCTGCTGAGAGCTGAGAATGTCAGTCAGGGGAAGAAACGATACCGGAGCAATTATTTTCTAACTCATTTTGTTATCTCCCCGCCCCACTGTGAAGCTCGGGGGAGTCACAGAGATTTGAAGCATTATGGAAATCCTCCTTCCACCCTGGGACACATGTGGCCAGAGAGGCAGAGGGACACTAGGTCCATGGGGCCCCTGTCTGTGGGTTGGCCTGGAGGGAAAGGGCTCAGGACCCTAGCGGTAGGCAGCGGGAAAGCTGACAGTGGAGAGAAGGAAGCCACGGGTACGAGGTGGACTCAGAACCGCTCCAGGAGAAAGGTCAAGATCGGCACGAAGATGCCCAGTTTCTGCTCTTCGTTCATTCCTGGAGACCTTGACAAAGAAACTCAGTGTCTTATGGAAAAACTGAATAACTGGGAAAGGTGCTGACACAAAGAAGTGTCACAATAAGGCAGTCATGGGAAACACCGGCTCTTTTCCCCTCCTCTATCCAACATGCCAATGTCCCCCAACAACCTGGAGAAAGGGCTGACCTGACACTGCTGCCCACCGGTATTGTTCCGCGCCCTCCTCACACCTGCCCAGCCCTGGCCACCTGGCTTCTCTGTGCAGCCAACCCACACCCTGCTCAAAGCCACAACCACTTAAGCCCTTATCCACTCCATCCACACCTTCAAAAATACCAAACTTCAAACCACAGGTCTCTAAGCAAAGACAGACAAGCTTTCCCATTTACAGTACTGCACGAGGTCCTGTAGTTGAGCCCATGTCCTGTGAAAGCTGGGCATCACCACCCACCCCTGTTTACAACCACTCTGAAAGGCTGAAAACAAAGAAACTAAACGGAAGGCCGCATTCAACATCCTGGATGTGTTGTAATCCTCCAGCAGCTTGGAATTATAAATGATACACAGAACATGGTTTTGCTTTTTTAAAGACTGTAGTAACATAACATAAAATTCATCATCTTAATTATTTTTAAGTGTAAGAAAAGACACAAGACCAATCATTAACATAATAACATAAAATTCACCATCTTAAGTACATTCACCTTATTGTACAACCATCACCAGTATTCATTTCCATTTTTCCAAACTAAAACTCTACCCATTAAACACTAACTTCCCATCTCCCCCTCCTCCAGACTCTGGTGACCACCATTTTTTTTCTGAGACAGAGTCTCTCTCTGTGGCCCTGGATAGAGTGCTATGGCATCATAGCTCACAGCAACCTCAAGTTCTTGGGTTCAAGTGATCCTCTTGCCTCAATTTTCCTATTTTTAGTAGAAATGGGGTTTTGCTCTTGCTCAGGTCTTGAACTCCTGAGCTCAGGTGATCCACCTGCCTCAGCCTCAGAGTGTGCTAAGATTACAGGCATTAGCCACCATACCTGGCCTACATGGTTGTCTTTGAACTCTCTGTTTTGTTCCATTGATGTGTTCAACTATTTATATGTCAATAATAAAGACTTGGATTATAGCTTGATTATATTTTCCTATTTGATATCATTGTGTTCTCTTATATTCTATAATTCAATTCTCCCTCAAGAGGCAAGTGCTGTTGTTAGTTTTTCATGTGCCCTTTTAAAATAGTCCAGGCAGATGAGCTTTAAAATAAATTTATCAAGAGCTACCAAAAAATTCAATTAAAATTTTAATTAGGATTGAATTTATAATTTAATTTTGAAGAAAAAAAAACAAATTTTCTCATTCAGCAGCTGGAACATCTTTCTATTTTTAATCTTCTTTTATGTCCTTCAATAACTTTTATGATTTTATTCTCATAGATCTCCCATATTTCTGATAACATTTATGCCGAAGTATTTTAGTATTTTTTGTGTGGCATTCTGATACATTGATTTGTTATTTTTCTTACTGGTCTAATCATTTCTCTCCTTTTTAACATTTTCTTTAGAGACAGGGTCTTGTTATGCTGCCCAGGCTGGAGTGCAGTGGCATCATCATAGCTCATAGCTCATTGCAGCCTCCAACTCCAGGACCCAAGTGGCTTTCCCACCTTAATCTCCTAAGTAGGTGGGACTACAGATGCATGCCACCACATCCAGCTAATTTTTAAAATTGTAGAGACAGGTCTCACTATGTTGCCCAGTCTGGTCTCTAATTCCTGGCCTCAAATCATTCTCCTGCCTCAGCCTCCCAAAGTGCTAGGATTATAAGTGTGAATCACAATGTCCCATCTCTCATTTTATTTTCTTGCATTTTCTGGGCAATAATATTGTTTACAAACAGTAGCAGTTAATTCCTTCTTTTCAATCTTTATACTACCTTCTTGAGCTTACTTTCTTGGTTTCCTAAGACTGTTCAGGGACGCTAGCAAATGGCAGCAGCAGCAGGAGGCAACGCCATCTTCCTCCTGTTTTAGTGGGAATTCTACTTTAACTCCATTATATGCAGTGTTTGCTGTGCGTTCCAAGTAGCTGCCGCCATCTCTTTCCTTTCCCAAGAGTTTTTAATAGCAATGTGTTGAATTTAATCAAAAGCTTTTCCAGCATCTACATCTACTAAGATACTCAAATGGCTTTCCTCCTTTAATCTATTAATGTGTCGAATTACATCAGTACATTTCCAAATGTTGAACCACTTTTGCAACCCTGAAGTTAACCCTACGTGGTCATAATGCACCATTTAAAAACATTTTATTTAGTATTTTTGCATTTATCTTCATAAATGAGATTAGAACCTTAATTTGGAAAGTCCTGAATGTCAGCCTAAGGAATCTGGATATCTCTGCTGAGAAAGGTTGGAGGAAAATGAGGATTTGATTAATATAATTACCGCTTTGAAAATTGTATCCTGCATAGTCCAGCAATGAGAACTTATCTTTCATTCATTGTCTGGGTCTCTTCTCTTCTCTCTACTGCTGAATGTTTTTTAAACTTGTCCTGTTTTAGACAGCATAGTTTAATGATTATTGTGGAGGTCTGGTTGCAAAATCTTCCCTTTATTCTTAATTGGAAATCAATCTATTTTGTGTAACTATTTTTTTTTCAAGTTTTCATGCCACTGTGTTTTTGCACAAGAGTGGCTTGCCAAGAAGGGGAGCAGAGCTACGTGAATAACAGCTCTGTTGGGAAAGCAGATTCGTCCCAAAGGCTCCGTCAGTGGACTATTACAGAGTAGGATGTGTTATAACATATGGGCACAGGCAGGGTGATCATACTTGCTAAAATTTCCAAAAATGTTTAGGTGTCCTGTTCCATTGTCAAACCAGGTGTCAACATGTGTATCCTTTTTTGTTGCTCTGAAAACAAGGTCACTGCAGACAGAGGGAGACCAGCTCAACTCAAATCTAGTGTGCCAGAAAGCCTAAGATATGCTGAAGAATTTAAATCCTCCAACAATCTTGGTGGGAAACATGTTCACTGGCCCTTGTAGACTCCTGAAAATAATCCTCCCTCCAGCAGCCTCAGAAGTCACATAAGGCCTGTAAGACACACTAGGCCAAGTGGCAGAGAAAGCAGCAGGTATGCGAAGAACTCATCTGCCTCCCAGTTGTCACCCCGCCCCTGACCCTTGGACTTCAGGTTTTGGTTACACCTGGGAATGGTTCCTGTTACCAGCACGGCCAGTGCTCCCTCTATCCATTCTCCCCTTTTGTTCATGGCTGGGTTCAGCGAAGTACGCAGTTGCTCAAGCAAAGACTACATTTCCCAGTCTTCCTTGCAGGTAAATGGCCCTGTGACTAAATTTCTCCCAGGAGCCTGTGAGCAGAAGCGATGCATCCCACTTGTAGGTCTTTCTCTTAAAACAACTGGATATACATTGCCCTGACACATTTCCTACCTCCCAGAAATAGAAGTCAGGAGTGGAAAAGACAGACCACAGATCCTGCAGCTGCCCCTCACTCTCCCATGGTCAAGGTACTAAGTTATGTATACCTCGAGGGCTTGCTTAACTGTGCGGGGTATCACACTTTGGTAGCTGAGTGCCAGGGGCCAAGCATTTTGAACCCCTCCTATGTTTGGAGACAAACCCACTTTGTGCATGTTGGCAGAAGACAGGCCCCATTTCCCACTGAGGAAGCCCGGAAGGCCTGTGACTTACATGAGAGAGAGTCCAAAGCTCCGCTCACAGGTGGCTTCTTCTGCCTCCAGAATAGGAGAAAGCTCACGGGGCAGGCACAGTTTAACATAGGTTGGGAAGATGAATAATAATTGTGCAATAGTTAAGTTGATGCTGGTTCAAAACACAAAGAAGGGTTGAGAAATGAAGTAGCATTACATAGCAGATATATTCAGGCATAATAAAATAAAGGGGGAAAATCTAAATTACAAACATGAGGAAAAAATCCAATATCGTGCTAATTAGATTATTACAAAACATTTTAAGAATTCCAGGCTCCCAGCGCCTGTGGCTCAGCGGGCTAAGGTGCCACGTACACCTGAGCTGGCAGGTTCGAATCCAGCCTGGGCCTGCCAAACAACAATGACGGCTGCAACCAAAAAAAAAATAGCTGGGCGTTGTGACGGGTGCCTGTTGGGAGGCTACTTGGGAGATGGAGGCAGGAGACTCGCTTGAGCCCAGGAATTGGAGGTTGCTGTGAGCTGTGATGCCACAACACTCTATCCAGGGTGACAGCTTGAGGCTCTGTCTCAAAAAAAAAAAAAATTCCAGTGAGGCTCCTGCTTCTGTACAAGGCAGATGAAATGATACTTTTTTTTAGAGACAGGGTCTTATTTTTTGCCCTCGGTAGAGTGCTATCATAGCTCACAGCAACCTCCAACTCCTGGCCTTAGGCAATTCTTTTGCCTCAGCCTCCTGAGTAGCTGGGACTACAGGCGCCCACCTACAATGTCCGGCTATTTTTTGTTGCAGTTTGACCAGGACTGGGTTCAAACCTACCACCCTGGGTATATGGGGCTGGCACCCTACTCACTGAACCACAGGCACTGTCCCCCCACCCTCCCCAAAAATCTATGAAATGATACATTATTTTTTTCTTGCAGATTTTGGCTGGGGCCGGGTTTGAACCCACCACCTCCAGTATATGGGGCCGGCACCCTACTCCTTTGAGCCACAGGCCCCACCCTGAAGTGATAAATTTTTAACTTTAATTATGGCAAGAAAACATTAAATGTTGGTCAAATCTTAAAGAAGTTGTCTCCTTGGGTTGGCAACCTAGAAAAACCTCCAAGGAGAAATTACATTCAGAAATATAAGTTGAAAAATACAAGTAAATTTACAAATCAATGAAAAAAATGGAATTAAAAAAAAATTTAATTGTAAAGGATAAAATGACAAGGAACAGACATTTTAAGAAAGTTCAATTCGCAGTTACGGTACAGGGTCTGATAAATTAAGCTGAATGAATCTTGAGACTTAGCATAGCTACGGTATGTATAAATCACCAATTTGCAGACTGAGCTACAAAGGAGGTGAAATGGGGCCAGTGCTCCCAGAAAAACAGGAAACGGACTGCAAAACTCCCATGCAAACGACAAGTCAACCATGCATAGGACTGAAAAGGGATGCACTTGGCAGCTAAAACCTGAGAGTGGGTGATGGTTATTAAAAACAAAGATCCACCTCCTCCCTCACCATCACCACCATTCTGTGGACCAGAGATCAAAGATATGCTTATAAATAGTTTTTTACCTCCCCACTTGACTGTCAGCATCCAGTGGTCCCTAAAATCAAAAAACAGTTAAAATATAAGTAATAGAAGTCAGTGAAGAGTTGGCAATATGTAGAGCATAGTTGTACATTGCTCAGCCCTGTACTCCTGGTACCAACCAGATTGATCAATACTTCCTGAATTAATGTCTAGACAACACTGTTCTATTTTCCTTCCTCCCCAAACTCCCTTTTCACTCCCTTCCCATCCTGTGCTGCACTATACAGCAGGTATCTCTGTTCTGCCGTGTTCTGGGCTTGATGTGAAATGCACTTCTTACTCCAGGCCACAGCAGGAAAGTTGGCAGCATGCTGCTCTACTAAGACCCGAAGGGTAAACAGGAGTCAGCCAGCAAGATGGTGAGGTGCGGTGGGAAGGTGCCAGGCACCCATCGGAGCAGTGTGGGGTCCCCAGGGGTGAGGGTCAAGGAGCTAAAGGTCATTCCCCATGGCCAGAGGGCAGAGTGGACATTGGGGGCATAGAGGGTTCCGGTCACCCCTCAGCCCCACAGTGACCCCTTCAGTGTACACCACAGGGGTAGAAAGGTGTGATCCCTTTCCGCTCACCCATTCTGAGGATCACGCCAGCGCTCCTGTGACAAGGACAGGTTAACAGGAAAAAAGCATAGCACATTTACCTTATCAAAGTTTTATGGGACACAAGGGTTTTCATAGCGAAGACCCAAAGACCCAGGGAAAACTGTCCATTTTTATGCTTCGGTTCCATGAAGCATGGACAGCCATGTGGAAGTGAAGGAGCAAGGTTATGATGTCATGGTACTAGCCCGAGGCTGAGAGAGGATGAACGAGGCCTGCCCGTTGGATTCCTTTCGGCTCCCCTGAGAAGGACTCCTTCCTCTCACCCAGGTGCCAGGACCCCTCTGGAACGAGGATCTTATGACCCAGACAAGGTAGGCCAGAAATTTCTTTATGACAAGCACCTACCCAGAAAGACAGGGGAAGGTCAGATAGTATTTCTAGGTCTTACAGCTTACTTTGGGGGAGAGGGCTCTAGTTTCTATCACCTGCCTTAGGGAAGAGGAATTCTGGGGTCTGTGACTTGCTGCGGGAGAGAGATGGGAGACAGGAGGGTAGGAGAAGGCCAGGGGAGACTCTGCTTCTGAGGCCTCCCGATCTCCTTGCGTTGGAAGGTCTCAGCATGTTAAAGCGCCACACCTCGGGTAGTCTTTTCTAAGCCCTAATAAGATCAAGTCCTATAAGTAGTTGGGGGCCACATCTGGCTTGCAGATGACTTTCATTTGGCCTGCACAGAGGAATTTTATTTCCAGCTAAATTAAAAAAATTGGAATATATCACATAAAATCCAGATTTCTTATTTCTCTTGAAATATCAGATCTGCCAACACTGGGCTCATATTCCTTTATGGCAAAAATCTGCTATAGCTGAGTCACAGCTCCTGTGTAGACGTGGGATGCCCTCTCTTTCCAGCAGGCCCTAGTCCTCAGCACCCACTTCTCATCACCAGCCCTGACCATGTGGCCTCTGTGGCCACAGGTCCTAGCTCTCTAGGTAACCTGGTCCCTCCATTACCCGCCCGCCATGTTGGCCCTGGGCAAACCTGGGGTACCGCCTCTGTCCCTCTGCCTGGACTCATCACACAGCCGGAGTGGCCTGGGCTCCACAGAGAGAGCGGGAGAAAAGGACCCACAAACCCGTCAGCGAGCTGTCGTAGCACTTAGCAGTTCCTGAAATTTTCTCACATATTTGTTCACATGTTCAGTCTCGGTCTCCCACGCCCTGTCTGCGCCTCGCTGTTGGAAGCCCAGCACCTACCGCGGTGCCTGGCACACACACCAGTGCTCAGCAGGATCCAGTGGCCCTACGCTCTCCTGCTTCCTCTCCACTCGGGGATCCCTTGCCTGGTCTGGGAGATGGAGGCCTGAGAGAGGGCCGGGGAGCCCTGCCCCTGTACCATCGGGGGCCATTCTTGGGTACAAGGGTCCTTTCCTTCTGCTCCCCTCACATACTTAGCCAACAACTGCCAGGTGGAGCTGCCAGAGTAGGAAGAGCTTCCTGGGGGAGTGCTGTCCAGGAAAGGTATTAGACATCATTTGGGGTTTTCTAGTAACCTTATTAACAAACGTAAAAAGAAAGAGGTGTCATTAATTTTAATATCTTATTTGATTTAACCCAATATACTCCAGGCTCAACACCTGTGGCTCAAGCAGCTTAGGCACCAGCCACATTCACCTGAGCTGGTAGGTTCGAATCCAGCCCAGGCCCGCCAAACAATGATGGCTGCAACCAATATACTCCAGATATTATGCAATCAGTACAAAGGGTTTTTGATGATAATTTGCTTTTTCTTTGTGCCTAGTCATTGAACTTGGTGCATATTTCACACATGTGGAATGCTCAGTAGCATCGGACAGTGCAAACTACAGCCCAAAAACTGGGAAGAAAAACTTCCACTGATATTTTAAAATGTCACCTCCCGTAGCTCAGTGGCTACGGTGCCGGCTACATGAACTGGGGCTGGTGGGTTCGAACCCAGTCGAGGCCTGCTAAACAACGACAACAATAACAACAAAATAGCCGGGTATTGTGGTGGATGCCTGTAGTCTCAGCTACTTGGGAGGCTGAGGCAAGAGAATCGCTTAAGCCCAAGAGTTTGAGGTCACTGTGAGCTGTGATGTACAGCACTCTACTGAGGGTGACAAAGTGAGACTCTATCTCAAAAATAAATAAATAAATAAATAGATTTAAAATGTCACCTCCCTACCTTCATCATGGTGTGGCCCTGAAGGTGGTCTGGCCACATAGGTAGGTGGCAGGAGGGCAGGCAGGGCACGAGCAGCAGGGATGGGGGGAAGTGGTCACTGTCTTGTTCTCCTACTCTGGCCTTCACCTGGCTAAGGTGCCCCCCACCCCGCACTTCCAGGTCTGGAAGGCTGCTCTGGCTGTGCCTAAAGCTAGGGGGACAGCTCTGTCCAGGTGGGGCAGGGGTGGGGCATGGTAGACAAAGAACCAGCAGGGGTGGGGCGGACAGATGGGAAGCTGGCCCTGGCTCAGAGTGCTGGATGTGGGCCCCTCCACATTCCTGCGGGCTTCCCCCGTGCCCCAGGGGTGGTAGGATTATTACCAGATGCCACATGCCGTTCTGTGTGCGTTCCGCAAAGCTGCGTGCTGTACAGCGTCTCTACTCCCATCAGCCCAAGAGTAATTGCCTTGTTATGCGGCCTGGCCTTGTTTCAGAGCCTGCCAATCAACGGTCTCAGGGTTCCCTAACAAGCACACCCCCTTTTTTACTGGAGGGACGCAGGCTGAGCAACTGCCCGTAAACAGTGAGTCAGAGAGGAAGCCAGCGCCTTGCCCACTCCGTGGCTTGGCGGACGAAGGCTGTCCCCGGAGTTCCTCCTTACTGAGCAATACCGCATGCCACCTAAGGGGATGGTGCGGACGCCGCAGCTTATCCTCATAGCCACTCTTTGACAGAAGACCTAAAAGGAATCACGTCTATTCCTGCTTTACTCATAGAGCATCATAAACACATTCCAACTCTTTCATGATGAATCACATGTGTGGTTATTGCTCATCATTCTTAAACGATGATTTAAAACATAATTATTTTTGTCTCCTTCTAGCTATCACTCTTTAGATGTCACTTATGTCATCTGACCCCTGTTTGCCTCATGTTCTCTATCTCAAATATCCCATTTCCTATTGACTGGGGTCTGCAAAGCCAGATAACTGTGTCTTATAGAAATGTGTGTAAAAGAAGAGTCCATCGGCCACAAAGGATCATGGCAGACCCCTTCTCTTAGTTAGCAATGATTTTTTTTTTCCTGAATGTTCACTTACTTACAGACAACTGAGGGATTCCTTAATTTGTTGTAGACATTACTTTTCTACCTAAAAAAATAATATTGTACTTTTCTCTGCCTTTTATTTTATGTAATCTTTTAGGATATTGAAGAAGATGATTCCAGCTTAGGATCCAAGCTCAGGGAACCTCTGGGAGAACATACAAAGGTGTATTATTTGCCACATCAAATGTTCTTGGTTTCTCCTAACCTCTGGGCACATGTACAAATATTTGTAAAGAAAGCATTCATAGGGCAGCACCTATGGCTCAGTGGGTAGGGCACCAGCCCCATATGCCGGGGGTGGCAGGTTCCAACCCAGCCCCGGCCAAACTGCAACAAAAAAACAGCCAGGTGTTATGGCAGGCACCTGTAGTCCCAGCTACTTGGGTGGCTAAGGCAAGAGAATCGCCTAAGCCCTGGAGTTGGAGGTTGCTATGAGCTGTGAGGGCGATAAAGTGAGACTCTGTCTTAAAAAAAAAAAAGAATGAAAGAAAGCATTCATAGCTTCCTATCTGTCAAAAGTGGAAACCAAACCTGCTTTCACTCACAGCTACCTTTTAAAAATATATTGACATAGTTTCTTACTCTGAAAATGGAAAGGAATGATTGTAGTTGTTCTGATCTCTCGTGTATGATTAAGTGGTGATGGAATCAGAGGTCCTTCTATTTTCTAATCGTTGGGAGCATTTCTTCCTGGCCCTTATCTCTACAAAGTCCGAATTCTATCAGAGCATGACACATATAGGTCCCCTTCTAGATAGAGGGAGAAGTGTGATGACTTCCAGTGCTTCTTTCAGACTAGAGCAGAGGAAAGAGCCCTCTGGAAAGAGAGTTCTGGGATAGACGTGGTGGCAACGGGAAAGCTGAGGGACAGTGGTTCGCCCAAGCAGATCTTCATGGAAATGGGCTAATGTGACAGCAGGTGCAACAGATGCCCTGGCTGTTTTGCTGTTATAAACTTGAGCAGAAGGTAAGAGTAGGAAGGAGTGTGACATCGTGGGGCTTCCTGAGCGGGAATTTTGCCAAATAGACCAGACCCTGGGGCACATAAGTAAATTCTACACGGGGAACTCAGTGGTGACAGACAGGCCCTGTTAATTGCCCAACACTTACTTCCTGCTCACAGACACAGCCTCCACCGACCTGGGAAACACTTGAAAGCTCGTAGCAATGTTTACGCACCAGAAAAGCCGTGACAAAGTTGCACCTTTCCAGGAACTGTGAGGCAGAAGTTAGGCTGCAGGGAGGAAGTGGGCGTAACCAGGTGAAGCCCTGCTCTGCTCCTGACTCACCCTCCGGCTTTGCTGTGCCTCGGCCTCTGCACCTGTCAGAGGGGTAGGGTTGTTTTCTTGGTAAAGCTCCCTGAAATCGCTTGCTGAAAGGTTCTTCGAAGAGGCAAGATAGTATAATTATCCTTTGGCTATTAGGTATAGGGTTGCTATAAATAGGGTCTGGACTAGGGTCACAACATCACATACCTGTCTGCAACAGCAAATGACCATAGAAGCACCCAGGAAAAACTGGTCAGAATTCCAGGGTGGGAAACGCATTTGAGAAAGCTGAGATTCAACCCTCCCAAGGACTAAACAGCCGTGTGCACGCATACGTGTGCACACACACATACACACACAAGTACCCTCTCCCACTGTGTCTCAGGAGTCTCCCATCCCTGTATACCAAAGACAGGGTCGGACTCTCATGAAAACAATCCAGCACTTCCCACCTGGGGGAGACGGAGCAGGCGCCTGCTACCTGTGTGCCCTGCGCTGTTAGCAAAGCTAGCCCCCCAGCCGTCCTAGAGCACCATGCTACAATATGACCTGACCCCAGTGGCTGCAGGCTAGGAGTGCTTCAAGTGAGGAGGGGACTGCTATATACATTGTAGCATGTGTGCACATGCAGGCACATTCTTACCTTTTTAAAGTTTGCTTTAAAAAACCCCAAAATTACGGCTTGGCGCCTGCGGCTCAATGGGCTAAGGCACCAGGCACATACACCTGAGCTGGCGGGTTCGAGTCCAGCCCGGACCCGCCAAACAACAATGACGGCTGCAACCAAAAGATAGCCAGGCATTGTGGCGGGCGCCTGTGGTCCCAGCTACTTGGGAGGCGGAGGCAGGAGACTCGCCTGAGCCCAGGAATTGAAGGTTGCTGTGAGCTGTGATGGCACAGCACTCTATCCAGGGTGACAGCTTGAGGCTCTATCTCAAAAAAAAAAAAAAATTTAAATATAAAAACGTAGCCTAGGCATACCCGCACCGTGCTGGGTCTCGGGTAGGCGTTCATCCGTACGCTGTAACATAATGACCGTGGTTTCTGAGTCTCTTGCTCTCGCAGACTGGGAAGGCTGGGCCTGGGATATGCTGTACTCTGAAAAGATGGCCTGGGAATCAGCCCCGTACTGGGAGGACGTAGGAGAAGAAAGTTGGCAGGGGCAGGCTTCCGGGAACGGTAAGGGTATCCCACTAACCAGGAGACACGGCTGGCAGGCAGAGGGGTGGCTCAGGAGCAAACCCTGAAATGAGGCTGTGACGTTTGTCAGTTATCACAGGGACACTGCTAGACATAATCAGGGCTTCGTGGTGACGGGGAGCCAAGTGCTCCCTCTACCTGCGTGAAAGGCTTCTATTCTACACTCCCCTGGAACGCAGAATTAAGGGACAGGGAAGCACTTCTTGAAAAAGGATTTAAATAGTGACAAAAACATAAGAAACATATCAGAACTCACTCTCGCTCTCCCTCTCAAACCTCTTTCCGCGTTAGTCTTGTTAACTTAGGTGATTCAAATTACTATTCCACGTGCCTGGCACAGAGTCGTTGTTCACTTGCTCTTCGGTGAATGAATGAAGACACTTGTCTTCATTTTCGGAAATGCACTGAGGAAGCAGTCTGACCACGGCCGCTTGTGTTGGGACCGCGACAGATCAGCAGATTCAGACGAGTGCAATTCCCTCGGCTTCTGGCCTGACCTGGGAACCCAGCCTGAGTTTCTTCTCCCCTGCACTGGCCCTGGGCTGAGTCACCTGCTCCAAAGTGGCCCATCAGCCTGCTCCCAAAACCGGCTGAGAGCTCCCGACAGCTACCTGTGCCTCACTCTCCTTTTCACCCTCCTCCCCTTCTGGAATCTCCTGCGTGAAAACCCCAGATCGATTCAGCAAGACGTGGAAGGGGAGAAAGAGACCTACACAGCCTGCCCAGGCGCGGTCCTCTGTAGCACGGGGAGAGTTGGGGAAGGCAGAGAGTGGCCGGGGTTGACGCCTTCTAACCCTGTCTGCGTGTTTGGATATGAAGAGGAATGAGTAGCAGGCCCTGTGCCCTGAATCATACTCTTTGCCGCCTCCACGTTCCAATTACTCAGTAATCCAACATGGAAGGTACGGTTCTCCCCATCTTGCAGCTGAGAAGCCAAGACTCGGGGGAGGAAAATGGCCTGCCCAGCTGTGCACAGCTGGTGCACGATGCCCTCGCTCCAAAGCTCATGTGCTGCCAGCTATGACTTCACACTGGAAATAAAGGATGGATAAAAGGTAGAGATAACTTAAGCATCAAAAACCACTTTCTATGTCTATAAAGCCAGCCCATACTATATTTATAGATAAAAGATCCTTCCCATGATTAGGTCCTAAGGGGACCAGGGTTGGGAAAGCGCCAGGTATGAATGTGGCATTCGGCGCGTCCTTGCCCACTGGGTAAGTGGGTGCTCTGCGGCACGCGTTACTATCATTACGGAGTCTTTCCACGCACCTGGCCCTGGGCGAGGTGCTCTGCAGTCTTTATCTCAAGTAATCCTCCTAGGTAAGGGAGATGCAGTCGTTTCCCCCATTGTTACTGTTGAGGGGCCAGAGACTTAGACAAAGTGGATAACTTGCTCAAGGCCACGTGTGTATAACTAGGAATTGTAACGGGAGGGCTCAGTCCAGGTCCGTGTGGCTCCCCAGTTCACGCTGTGGGTCGGGCCTTCCTGCCTCCCAGGAGGAGGTAGGGCTGGCGGGGCCCCTGGATACCTCACCTCCTCCACCACACACAAGGTGCCTGCTGCCCCCTCACACAGCTCAAGCTTCCCCAGACCGTGGTCCATGACCCTGCAGGACCAGCTGGGCTAGGAAACCAGGCAGAGGACGAGCCATGTGCTGCTGCCCAGACCGACTTGCGGTGTGCCACAGGGGAGTGCTGTGATGCCGAGGGGCCATGGGCCCTGCGCGGGGACGGAGGCAGCCCCTGCTCCGGCTTCTCTGTCCTGCCCCAGAGCACAGGATTAAAGAAAGGCCTAGCTATGAAGGCCTGTGTTAGGGGTCATCCTGTCATCCTTGCGAGGACTCTTGATTTCTCCCCTCTAGAGTAGGAAGCGCAGCGAGAATAACCATGGTCGTCTCAGAGAGCTGGAGACCAGGCGCAGGGAGAGGAACAGCACTCCGCACGTGACTCAGTTTCCAGAGCAAGGATGGGGCCTCTTCCACCCCCACTGCACCCTGTCATGAGGGGGAAGGAAGCACCTTTTGTAATCTGAGGATAGCCCAGATCTCACTCTTCACAAACCATTACTCAGGTAGTGTGGTTATCAGAGGCGTCTTAGGAAACAGACTTTGCTCTTGACTGAGAAGTTTATTGTAAGACTTGTGGCTCAGGATAGAGGTGGTGCCACACCACGTGAGCGTCCCCATAGCTCCTACCCGCAAAGCGCGCCCCTTTGAGAAGCATTTTCCTGGCTCGGTGCCTGTAGCTCAACGGGCTAAGGTGCCAGCCACGTCCACCCAAGCTGGAGGGTTCAAATCCAGCCCGGGCCCGCCAAGCAACAATGACGGCTGCAACCAAAACAAAACGGCCAGGCGTTGTGGCAGGCGCCTGTGGTCCCAGCTACTGGGGAGGCAGAGGCAGGAGACTCGCTTGAGCCCAGGAATTGGAGGTTGCTGTGAGCTGTGATGCCACAGCACTCTACCCAGGGGGACAGCTTGAGGCTCTGTCTCAAAGAAAAAAAAAAAGAGAAGCATTTTCCTGTTCCCTCCTGTTAAGGGAAAGATTGCACAGGGGCATTACTTGATGTTGGAAAGTTGCTCTGATGATAAACTACATCCATGGGGAGTAAGTCAGGGACCTTAGCTCAAAGGCATTTGCTAAATGTCCCAATGATAAGTCGATATTTATGTTCATATTTACAATAAAATGTGTGTATATATATATATATTCCACTTTTACAAACTGCAGCAGCAACAGAATATTAGAAACTGAATCTCATGCCATTCCAGAGCAAAGCATAAATCAAACGAAATCTTGCCACTCATCAAGTATAAATATTTCTATATTTCTACTTTTAGGTCTTATAATATCCCTCCTGTTACTAGGAGCTATAAGATGGTAGATTGATCTACATATTCATATCCAAAGAAATCCAAATATGTCTTTATCATTTGATCAAAAACTATTTGGCATTTGTCAAAAATTTCACGAATACTATCAATTTTTGGTGCAGACAGCTGGTTGTGAAATTGTGTTGAGGATAATGACTGGTTGAGGAGACAGGATCAGGAGAGAGGAACATCTCGTTAACAAATATCTCCTTCGCAGTACTCTCAAGAATATTAATTTTTTTTTACAACTTTAAGATTATATATAATACTAGGATCTTGCCTCAAGATCTGTCAGTAGCGTAGAAAGCACCTGAAATCACCTAGAAATCAGGGGTGTCCAAGCTGCTGCCTAAGGGCCTCATGCAGACTATTTGAGGCCTATTTTGCTTATCTGTGGTGTCAGATATTGCAAGAAGCATGCACAGACCTTTCTTTGCTCATCAATTTTCTTTTTTTCGTTTTCTTTTGGCCGGGGCCAGGTTTGAACCTGCCACCTCCAGTATATGGGGCCAGCACCCTACTCCTTGAACCACAGGCGCCTCCCACTCATCAACTTTCTTTAGTGTTTTTGTTTTAATGTGTGGTCCCAAACTACTCTTCCAACGTATGGCAGAAAAGAAGAAAGGTTAGACATCCCTGATGGTCCCTAATTTCATATATAAATGAACAAGGACCGTATCAGCATTAAAACTTGAGTTGGTACTTGTTCTTTTAAGGACACTAAGCATTGTTCATTCATGTAGCTCAAATGTATTGAGCACTTTCCATGCAGAGACATGATGCTGGGTGTCAAGAATGCTAGACAAAGACATGGCCCCTGTCTTCAAGGAAGTGGCCTTTTGGGGCACTCCAGTGTTTCCAGGACATTTAACCATCATGAATGGACCGTAAGGCCGGTGTTACTATCCCCATTTTACAGATGAGGAAACTGAGGCTCGGCAAGTCTAAGGATAGTAACGAGAAAGCAAGAATCCAACCCAAGCATATTGTATTAATTTTTTCTTACTGTGTAGTATACCACCAAGTGAGACTCTGTCTCTACAAAAAAAAAAAAAGAAAGAAGAAGTAATGTTTCAACAAGATAGCCCAGAGGAGGAACACGCCTTCTTCACCACAAACTTAGTGGCTTAAAACAGCACCCATTTAGTATCTCACTGTTTCTATAAGTCAAAAGTTCTGGCACAGATTATCGGGGCTCTCTGTTCAATGTCTCATGTGGCCAAAATCAAGATGTTCAGCCAGAACCACAATTACAAATGTGCCCTGGGGTCCTCTTTCAGGCAAACCATTTGTCGGCAGAATTCTGTGCCTGTGCACTAACGCCTTCAAATCCTAGAAGCCACCCACTGCTTCCTGTCTTACGGCCTTCTCCACAACATAATATTGCTTCCTCGTGACCAACAGGAGAATGTCTCTGCTGCTTCAAATCTGGCTCCTCTCAGGCAAGGTCTGGATTCTCTCTCTCTTTTTCCTTTTTTTGAGATGGGCTTTTACTATGTTGCATGGACTGGAGTACAGTGACATCTTCATAGCACACAGTCACCTCAAACTCCTGGACTCAAGCGATCCTCCTACCTCAGCCTCCCAAGTAGCTGGGACTACAGTTGTACACCACCATGCCTGGCTAATTTTTTTATTGTTTGCAGAGATAGGGTTTTGGTCTTGCTTTTTTTTTTTTTTTGAGACAGTTTCACCTTGTTGCTCTCTGTAGAGTGCTTGATGTCACAGCTCACAGTAACCTCCAACTCTTGGGCTTAGGCGATTCTCTTGCCTCAGCCTTCTGAGTAGCTGGGATTACAGGCGCCCGCCACGACAGCTGGCTATTTTTGTTGCAGTTGTTACTGTTGTTTTAGATGGCCGGGTCCAGGTTCAAACCCACCACCCTTGGTATATGGGTCCGGCGCCCTACCCACTGAGCCACGGGAACCACCCATGGGTCTTGGTCTTACTTAGGCTGCTTTCAAACTCCTGACCTCCCACCATCCTCCCACCTCGGCTTCCCAAAGTGCTAGGATTATAGGCCATGAGCCCTTGTGCTGGCCTGATTCTCTTTTGAAGGCTCATCTAATTGGGTCAGGCTCACACAGGATTATCTCTCCTTCGGTTAACTCAAAGTCAATCTTAATCTGCAAAACCTCTTTACTCTTACTGTGTAACATAACATACCTGTATTCGCTGGAGTAAAATCCCATCATATCCACCAGTCCCGCCCGCCTTCAAGGGGAAGGCATGTAGACCCAAAGGCAGGAATCTTGGAGACCATTCTAGAATTTGATCTACCACTCAGATGCCAGTGCCTCGATATCCTTCAACTATGTACTTCCTCCCTGTAAAGTTATGGACATTGGTCTTGGGCCCAGGCAGACAAATAGAAAATTATCCCACATAAATGGAATGAAGGAAACATGCAAAAAAGCTGAAAGAAAGGTAGCGAGAAAAACCAGTGTGTTCTGCATAGGTACCTCCATTGGGAGGTGCTGTTTCAGGGGAGCTTCAAGAAGTAATGTTTCAATAGCCGGGCCTTGTGGCGGGCGCCTGTAGTCCCAGCTACTCGGGAGGCTGAGGCGAGAGAATCACCTAAGCCCAGGAGTTGGAGGTTGCTGTGAGCTGTGTGACGCCATGGCACTTGAGGGCAATAAAGTGAGACTCTGTCTCTACAAAACAAAAAAAGAAGAAGTAATGTTTCAACAGGATGGCCCGGAAGAGGAACACGCCTTCTCATTTTTGTATCTCCACTGCCTAGTAGTGTGGAGGCACACAGTAGATCCTTGGTAAATATTTGTTGACATGAATGACTGTAGTAACTGACCTGGCAAGAAGACCCCTAAAGGCCCCTAACTGTTTCAGCCTCAGTCCCGTCCATCTCAAACCCCCCTTTTTGGTTTAATTCTGAGAACAGGTTTCTGCCAAGGAAGTTCTCTGAGTTCCCTGACTCCCTAGCAATGTCTAAACACAATGATGAGAGACTTACCTCAACCTCCCTAGCCAGCTAAACAGTGGTAAAAACTCACTCAAGCAGAGATTCCCAGGAAACCGAGTTTCCCAGGTACTGGGCTTTCCAAGTTGTCCCCATGGTTACTGAGTTACCCCCCTGAGCCAACTACCTGACTGTGACTCCGCCTTGTACCCCGCCATGTTTTGCTTTTGTACATGCTTGCTTTGCCACATCAGCACAAAAAGGGTATAAAAGGCTGTCTGCATTTTCTCTTAGGGGCCATTTGCCTTTTGGGGGCAGCGATCCCTCTGTGCAGATGTAACCACCTGAATTGGCCATTTGCCCTTTGAGGCAGCGGTCTGTCTGTACAGATATAACAAATGACCACCTGATTTGGGCCATCTGCCTTTTTGCAGTGGCCCCCCTGCACCTCTGATTTGTACCAAAAGTGGGGGTTCGTATTTTTATGGGTGGCCTCAGTTACAACATGACCACGTTGGTGTCTTTGAGGGAGCAGAGGGGAAGAGCATTCTAAGTAGAGAGAACGTCATGTTCTGAGGCCTGGAGGTGTGAGCCACATACTATGTTCTAGGATCCACAAGAAGTGTCAGAAACTATTAAAATGTGCAAGGCAAGATGTGACAAGAGAAAAGGTAGACAATGGGGTCAGAGCATGGGGGGCCTTAAATATACTGTTAAGAAGGTAGGGCTTTTGGTTCCACGCCTGTGGTTCAACGTGCTAAGGCACCAGCCACGTACACCTGAGCTGGCGGGTTCGACTCCAGCCCGGGCCCGCCAAACAATGACGGCTGCAACCAAAAAATGGCCGGGCATTGTGGCAGTTGCCTGTAGTCCCAGCTACTTGGGAGGCAGAGGCAAGAGACTCGCTTGAGCCCAGGAATTGGAGGTTGCTGTGAGCTGTGATGTCACAGCACTCTATCCAGGGTGACAGCTTGAGACTCTGTCTCAAAAAAAAAAGGTAGGTC
>CAUYON010153074.1:0-26086 GCA_963573935.1 Arctocebus calabarensis | reverse complement strand
TCAAGAAGTTCCACCCCACAGGTACCCTTCTCATTGGCCAGTTTGAATCAAGCGGGAGATGCTAGTCCAGCCCCCACAGGAGTAAAGGATTTCACAGAACTTGGAAATTTCCAAGTTCCAGGAAGTTAAGTTTACAAATTCCTAAGGGCTGAGTCACCATGGAAAGGACCCTGTAAGTGTATCCTTGTGCTCTCCTGGACAAGACCTGTTCTCCCAGACCTCACCCTTCTTGGGTATCCTCTCTCAATACAACTCTTCCTTTTATTCTTTGATTTTTATTTTTGTTTGGAATTGTGGTCCGTTTTACACCAATATTTCACCCAAGTATGCATTGGCCTTTTCTAATCATTTTAAAATTCATAGAAATGGAAGAAGGATAATGAACCAACATAGTTAATTTTGCTGTCATTTTATGTGACATTCTCCATTTTTTGCTTCTTGGTGCAGTTATGGAAATGGTTGTGAAAACAGTTGTCGAAACTTAGAGAAGATTGAGCTAGATAGGGTTTTTTTTTTTTTTTTGCACCTGCAAATAATGTTTTATTTTTCTATTATATGATCTCTTTCCAAAGTTTTTCTACCTTAAACTTTTTTGTTTGGAGAACAGTTTCCAAAGGTGTCCAACCTATTTTTTTTCTTTATTCTGCAGCACATTGGAAGAATAAGTGTTATCTTAGGCTACACATTAAATACACAAACACTAATGAAAGCTGATTAGCCAACAAAAGGCCCATGCATTCTTTTTGTGATATCCAGCACCACAGATAAGCAAAAATAGTCCTTACAAAAATCAGCATGTGGCCCATGGGCTGCAGGTTGGACACTCCTAAAATGCACCATCGGCCTTGTTTTTTTTTTCCTTCTTTAGTTTTTGGAAAACTGCCTGTTCAATGACAAAAGTAACAAGTTCTGAACTAAGAGAGGTATTACAAGCTGCTCTTAACCAAACAACACTTGAAAACCCAAGAATCATCTGGAGGTTGTGGGCAGAATGATAGGTGTGAATCTGTGTTTTAAGAGTTAAAGTTTGGACCTGCTCCTTGAAGGCTGTGTGTTGAGTGTTTCTTAGTGGGCCTAATAATCTCCAAGAGGTAGGGGATTATCAGGTGAAAAATCAGCCTCACTTGTGCCTGTTTTCAGATGTTAAGGAGTAAAGTGATCTTATCAGCTGTACCTGTCATAACTGAGAAATTGATCATTAGGTGGTCAAGTACTCTTGGGATGCTCTTGGCCTCTTAAACCTGGCCTCTTGATCCACAGAGAGGCTCATTTCCATCCTGCTTTTCCCTGTTCTCTCTTTTTCCCCCTATCAGCAAAGTCAGTCTCAGCACCCCTGATATTAGATGTACCTAACAAGAGGTATAAGCCAAGTTGTTCAGTGTGGCCAGTTTCCTAGTGTCTATTTATATTTTCTCACACATAAGAATGTATATTTTATAGAGCATGTGTTTGTCTACTTGTTTGTTTATGTAATATGTCTTCAATAAAGCTAAAGTACAGTACAATTTTCTGGTCTTCTCTTGCCTAACGTACAGTAGTTAAATGATGCATTTTTGAGTTTGAATCCTTCCAAAGGGTCTTCGATAGCTGTCCAAGTTAAAACAGTGAAGAGTAGCTCTTCCCTAGTTCTTGCCAAGTCACAATAGTGCCCCGAGCCTACCACTGGCTGCACCCCACTGCTGCTAGATATCTGGCAGGTCTGGAAACAAATACACTTACTAGTTCAGTAGAAAATAAGAGTAATTTTTGCACAGGGAAGAATGTCAAGGCAACATTTTCTAATTTGGCAGATCTTTAACAGAGTAGTGGAAGAATATCAGTATTTTGGTTAACTTTGTTACTGGACTATATCATAGGGGCACTTGCCCTTGAGACTGTCAGTCTTTGAAAGGTAGTCTTATAATGTCCAACCCACTGTATACTTTTGCTATTTTTTTTTTTTTTTGAGACAAGAGTCTCATTATGTCACCCTCGATACAGTGTTGTGGCGTCACAGCTCACAGCAACCTCAAACTCTTGGGCTCAAACGATTTTTTTTCCTCAGCCTCCCGAGTAGCTGGGACTACAGACGCCCATCACAATGCCTGGCTGTTTTTTGTTGTAGCAGTAGTTGTTACTGTCTGGCAGCCCCGGGATGGGTTTGAACCAACCAGGCCCGGTGTATGTGGCCAGCGCCCTAGTCATTGAGCTATAAGTGCTAAGCCAGCACTTTATTTTTTATGAGGCACTTTCTGGAGACATCTTTGAATTTCTACACTCTTGCGATGTGGATGATGGAGTATATAGTTATCCTCACCATATTTTATAGGTAAGGAAACTGGCTAGGTGAGATTATTACTTATCCAGTGTCAAAAAGGTTTTAAACAATAAAGCAGGATTGGAATCCAGATTTTCTGACTCAGATTTAGGGTTTTTCCCACTATGATACCTTCCCATTCTGAGCATAGTTTCTTGTCTGGAGTCTACATAAACACTTGAATAAAACCTTCTGGACAGTGATCACTTCCAGTATGTAAGTTTACACTGGAACATACTCCAGAAGCTGATTTTTACTACATTTCTGATAAAACTCATTTTCTTTTGTTTTAAGGTAAAATGCAAAAAATTACTGTGGGAATATATATTGTGGGGTTTTTTTTTTTTTGGAGTGGGACATGCTAGGACCTACATGATAATGTACTCCTGGGTTACGAAAGATACTTGTTCACATTCAGATATTTAGAAGCTTGTGATGTAGTACTTACGCAATCTATGCTGAAAGATAGTTATTATCCAAAATGAATTTCCAGAAAAATGAAAAGACAAAATACAAGCATAAAAACTTTTTTTTTTGAGACAGAGTCTCACTATGTCACTCTCAGTAGAGTGCTGTGGCATCACACCTCACAGCAACCTCAAACTCTTGGGCGCAATTCTCTTGCCTCAGCCTCCCAAGTAGCTGGGATTATAGGCGCCCACCACAACACCTGGCTATTTTTTGGTTGCAGTTATTTAGCTGGCCCAGGCTGGGTTTGAACCCACCTCGGTGTATGTGGCTGGCACCGTAACCAGTGTGCTATGGGCACTGAGCCTTTGTTTCTTTTTTTATTTTTGAGACAGAGTCTCACTTTGTTGCGTCATAGCCCACAGCAACCTCTAACTCTCGGGCTCAAGTGATTCTCTTGCCTCAGCCTCCTAAGTGGCTGGGACTACAGGCTCCTACCTACCACAACACCTGGCTATTTTTGGTTATAATTGTCGTTTGGCAGGCCTGGGCTGGATTCAAACCCATAGGCTCTAGTGTATGTGGCTGGCATCCTAGCAGCTGAGCTACAGGCACCGAGCCCCAAGCATAAAAACTTTTTATAGGTTCAATAGGTAAAATTAGTCAAGTTGCTATTAAAATTCCTAAATGCTGGCTAGGTGTAGTGGCTCACACCTGTAATCCTAGCTCTCTGGAAGACCACAGCAGGAGGATCATTTCAGCTTAGGAGTTTGAGACCACTCTGAGCAAAAAGCCAGACCATATCTCTACTAAAAGTAGAAAAATAAGCCAGGCATTGTGACAGGCCCCTGTACTCCCAGCTACTTGGGAAGCTGAGGCAGGATGATTGCTTGAACAAGGCGTTTGAGGTTGCTATGAGCTAGGCTGAGGACATATCACTCTACTCTGGGAAACTGAGTAAGACTCTGTCTCAAAATATATATATATCTAAATGCTTACGCTCGACTTTTATAGTTTCTCACAGACAAGAAGCAGATAGTGGGCGGTGCCTATGGCTCAAAGGAGTAGGGTGCCGGCCCCATATGCCAGAGGTGGCAGGTTCAAACCTAGCCCTGGCCAAAAGCTGCAAAAAAAAAAGAAGAAGCAGATTGTTTATAGACTGGTACAGGTTTGCTGATCACTTGGAATAGCACTGCTTTGTAGCAGTGCAGTTACCTGCGCTGATAAGAATTGGTTTTACTTAATTTGGGGATTCCCTTTAATCTTGTTGGTATTGAATGGTGAATGGTTGAAACTGGAGGACTGGGCTTTTGTCCAGAGGCCTCCCTGACTAGAAACAAGTAAGATGCTTTTCAGCTTAGCTACCTCTTGTGCTGGAACTCTTCACTGGCTGAGTAGATTCTTTCATAGTGTGGGGTTTGCTTTCCAGTGACTGTCACTCTGGCCAGTGCTCTCTGGAATGGGCTGCCTGTGACTTTTATTATAAGGGAAATCCTATCACCAGATGGGCTAAGGGGAGAGGAAATAACATGGATCATCATACTGCAAGGAAGATGGTCTCATGTGGACTTGTCAGTGATCTCTAGAATAAGACTCTGTTTGGGGTTTTTCATCCTCTACCTCTGCTGCTTTGTTCAGCCAATCAAGAAATATTTCTTGAAATATCTAGGATAGAGATTTGTCACTGTTCATTTAGATCCCAGACCTTCACCAAGGTGAGTGATGAAGCACTTTGATAAAAAGAGGCCAATAGAAAGTATTAATCACAGTTACTGCTGGGAAGAAATACAGTAGAGCCTTAGTAGTTGACCACCTCTCTGCATTACCATCTCAAGTTGACCTAATTTTCACAGACCTAGGCACCATACATACTCAATGGAAGTTCCTTATGTTGACCACCTCTGTATATTAGAGAGTTTGTTTGTTAGAGTCTCTTGGGTGGTCAACTTACAGAGATTCTGCTGTAATGCAATTAGTAGCACATAGATTCTGCCTACCCCTTCCAAATACTGTGAGTGCGTCACATACTTAGCCCTTTTAAGGGAGATATTATGCCCTTTTTTACAGATGATGAACCTGGGTAGATAACTTGCCCAAATGCCCATAATTAGTAAGCAACAGAACCAGGAGTTGAAATTCCACCTATGATTTCAAAGCACAAGTTCTTATGCCAAAGAAAGTAGTAAAGTGAGCTTTTATCTAACTTCTACTTTGTCATTTAGTCTTTGTTAACCCCTGAATTGAGGCCTTGCAAAATTTGTATGTTAAAGCTTTATCATTCAGTATCTCAGAATACGATCATATTTGGAGGTAAAGTCCTAAGAAGGTAATTAAGTTTGAAGTCTCTGCAGGATCCTAATCTGATCTGATTGGTGTCCTTCTAAGTAGAGAGAAGTCAGACACCTGACATGGGAATCCAAAGCGAAGACCAGAGACCACATGTGGACTCATCTAGGAAGTGGGCCATCCGGAGGCCAAGGAGAGAGCTCTCAGAAGAAACCAAACCCACTGATCTTGGACTTCCAGCTTCCAGAACGGCGAGAAAATGAGTTTGAAGCTGTCCAGTCTGGAATTTTGACATGACAGCCCTGGCAAACTAACACAATCTTCTAGTAACCCAGCCAGGTTGGCAGAATTTTCTCTGAATTTTGCACATAAGGAGATTGACTTAGGTTATGTGGCTTGCCTAACTAAGGTCCCAGGCTCCAAAGCCCCTGCTCCTTCTGCAGAGCCATACATGCTGTCCTCTGACCCCACTCAGTTATTTGTATACCATGCCCTATAGAGACTTGATGTTCTAATAGACACCCTGAGGAGAACATGGAAATGAAACCGGTGAACACACTGGCTAGCATGAGTGCAGTACTGATGATGCTCTATACATCCCCAGCCTCACAGAAATTCAAACAAAAGACATCCACTGAATGATGCTTCCAGAAAGCAAGAAACTGACATGTCTTTATGGCATAAATGACTATATGTGGGAACAAAGAAGCAAGTTATTTGGCACAGTCAAGAGTAAGTACATTTAAGTTCCTATTTCATTCTTCCCTCTCAAGGACAAACCAGATTTTGAAATAAATACCTAGAATCCCGTATGCAGAATGACTGGCTGGCTCATGACTTAAACTCAAGGTCAAGTAGTCTAATTCTGTCTCTTCTAAATGCTCCATCAAAGCCAATATGAATTTCTTTGTCTTGAAAACAATAGGTTTGTGGTTAAGATCAGCAGTTATAAAGGCTGGATTGAATTATTTATTTTTCTGGGTGAGCTCCAAAGACAGGCGCACAGGTATGTTCCATGGCAGAAACAGTGTAGAAAAGAAATACAATTGTCATAAGACAGTGAATTATTGCTGCCTCCATGACTTAATTCTTTATATGTGTAACCTGGGGGTGGCTCAGGGACTACATAGATATGTTCTTGCTATTATAAAAAGGAATTTATGGTTAAGTTCAAGAGTTGTGATGTTGAGAACTTTTGACTTTTCGAGAAGCATAAAATCATAAATTGCAAGTCTGGGGGGAAAGCAATGCATTTGTGTTGGCAGACATGCTGCCTGCTGGGTCCCACTCCTCCACAAACACCAGTTTCTCACACCTTACATACCTTTATCACCTGTCCCACCTGCCAAACGTGAACATTGTCTGAAGTTCTCTTAAACATAAATGACTTTAAAGCCCAGGGGGGTAAAGAAAAATTTGAAAATGACCTCATATCTTCCCCTGTTGAAAACTTCAGTATTTCTGTCTTTGGGTGGCCTTAATTTAAAGGAGGCCCTATGAGCTCGTTCTGCTCATGATGTTTCTCAGTTAAGGAAAGGGATTTTGTGAAGAGAAATCCTAATTTACAGAGATGACTGGCTCATTTTGCCCAGAAGTTCCTTCGTGGTTCTGAATTTCAATCTGATGCAAGACTTACTCAAATAGGGTGGTAGAAGAATTTAAGAATGGCACAGAATTTCTTTTGTACCTCATATGGCTTTTAAAGTATCTTAGGTTACAAAAACAAACCTGTTCTGTTTTGTTTCTCTCCTCAGAGTGCTTACTTCCTTTTTGCTCTTCCTTTCCCTCAACCCCAAATAAAAGAGTTTGGGCAAAAGAATTAGAAACTAAACTCTCAAGTTCCCAATTTGCTAGGCCAGGACTGCCAGCTTCCCATAGAGACAGCTGGCTAAGTACATGAGAATTCCTTACGGTCAGCCAAAGTTTGAATTTCCCTGAACCCTGCTTTTATTAACTACATAGTTTTAAAAAGTCAATGTTTCAGAGCACTGCCTTTGATGGGGAACAGAGGTGAACTGAAATCCTGCCTCCACCTCTCATCAATGGGAGCTTAAGGCAGTGTTTTAGGTACTTTGTGCCTCCTTCTCCGTAACTGTCAAATGGGAACAACCATGCTTAGGGTGTATGTTGTTGAGAGAATTAGGAGAACTGCTGCATATGAGGTACCAAGCACCGTGCTCAGCACAATGCTTAGTACATTGTGGCTGCTATTAGCTAATGTTGAGAGCAGTCAGGAGGGAATGTTCCTCACCCTCCCTTCTCTACTCGGGGAATGTTAGAAGTGAGCAGCAACCCCAATGAGCTATTTCAGCTAAAGCCCTGGAGAGTTGGGTTCCTAGCTGGATTTTGCTTAGAAGCAAGATAGAATCTCCTGAAACTATGATTAAATGAAAAGTTCAGCTTTTCAGGTGGACTGGGATTCTGACTAGCTCTGCCACACAGCACAGAAGTGACCTTGGGAAGTCACTTGACTGCTGAGATGTGATGTCATCTGCAGAGACAACATTTAGATTATGAGCAGATGCTCTGGAGGCCCCTTCTGGCTCTACAATACTGTAGGTCTCTCAGCTGCAGAGAGCCTTCCTTAGCACCATCCCCTTCGTATCTTTGCTTCTTCCAGTTCTTTTATAGTAATTCTTACATTTGCCAGGAGAGGACTCACTTTGTCTGGAGAACAATAATTACAAACTCTTGCGTGGGATTCTATGGGGGACAAAAAGCCTGTCTGGCTTAAATGAAGAGAAAGGAATAGGAAACAGAGTCAGGAGAAATCTTTTTGTTTAATTGAGACGTTTTGAGCCTCTCAGAAAGTACATTGTGTGAATTAACCAGCAGTGAGCATTTATTCTGAATGAGGCTCATCCTTGGCCTAAAAATTCCACCTTATAGTCTAGCGATCTGTAGCAAACTAACTTGCTTTTCAGAATATTCTCTTCAGTACTTAGATGCTGGCCTCATACCAAGAGGGATAATAGTGTTGGGAAAACTGCAAATGTTCTGGAACCAGAACACTTGAGTTCAAATCTTGGCTACGCCTCCCACAGGCAAATTATTAAATTTCTTTTAGTCTCTGTTTCCTTCTCTGCAAGACAGCGATAATCGTACTCATCTGACAAGATTGCTGTGAATACCAGGTGGGATTGTTTCTACTGAGGAGAAGCAAACATTTCAGTTTTTATAAATCTAACCTATTTGGCGGCATGGGTAAAAGGAATGGCAACTTCATTTCCTTTGGGTCCTTTGGACTGCACTTTATTCCTGGGGAACAGCTGTGGCTTTTAAATAGATTCAAACATGACTCTAATTTACCCAAGCATCTCAGGGTTTACTCTAAAGGGAGCCTCTTGTTTGAATTGTTGTTGGTCTGAAGAGGGACCAGTGGCTGCTTGCATGCAAAAATGTGTTGTAGCCTCTGTGGGCATTCCCTGGACACTGTACACAGCTGCTGCCTCCGAGCAGTGTGAGCTAGGATGCTTTGACAGTGAGAGCTTGAATACTTTATGTATCTTTTTTCCCCAAATACATTCAAGAATTCAAAAAGCTGACTTGCTGGCCTGGCAAAAGAATGAACAGAAAAAAAAAAAAAACTTAAAAAAACCAAAAAGGAATAAAAGAAAGGATTATAAGGAAAAAAACTATGTTGCTCAGTTTAGGAGCCTGGCTTAAGTAATTTCCTCATACTCTTGATGTTCAGTGTTCAGGCTGGGACTCTGATGACCTTGGAAGCGTCTAGCTTGGATTTTCTTCAGGCTAAAATAACTCAGTGCTCATTTTTGAACTATCAACTTATCTGTGATGCCTTTGTAGATTCATCCAACTACTTATCAATAAATGGCCCAGGATTAATGTGCATTCACGCTCAGTGTAGTGTAGCTGATGCCAGAAATGTATGCAGAATCAGCAAACTCTCCTAAACAGGAGGCCTCCTCCACTGCAGAACTGTCTTCCCAAGCTAGCCAGAGTCTGAATTTGGGGGTAGGAGAAAAGGAGCAGATAGGCTGGGATCTAGATGCAGGACAAAGCGGAGAGCATATTTGCTCTTCAAATCTAGATTTTTAGAATACGTGACAGAGACAGTCTCACAATGGTCCCAAGGAAGGGAGGAAATCCTGTCTCATTGGGAAGCTGAGACATTTCAGCCCTTGCATATCTCATCAGCAAACCCCATAGGGGCTGGTGAAGACACCCATGAGGTCCTCTTACCGGTCTTGTACCTTTTTCTTGCAGACATCTCATTGTCTTTTGAGACAAAATTGAAAACTTATCCTCCTTGGTTTGAGCCTAGAGATGGCCTCTAGAGGGCACCTCCACACAGAGAATGGCGGTGGCTGGCGTCGCTCCAGGCCACCATATCTCAGGGATACCATTATATAAGGGGATTCTTGAGAAATCAGCTTCACAATAGAGGGAAAGCCTGGCCCTGGTCCCTCTTCAAGCTGGGATCGGGAAGGGGCCCAGGCGGCGTGGGGCTGTGAAGGCACCCAGTCTCAGGCAGTGTGACACAGGTGTAAGTTTCCACCCGGACAGAGCACGGAGCAGTTGGCAAGGGCAGCAGGGTTTGGGCCTGGCCCAGAGCTTTGTCCCCTGGCACCTGGGAGGCCTCGCCCAGGCCCACAGCCTCGGACTGAGCCCTCAGCTTGGCAGCTGCTACCAAGGTTTCAAGACTAAGAGGACAGCTTGAGTTGAGACGGCCCCTCCTGTCCCCACCTTCTCTTTCCCCTCACCTCTCCTTCCTCCTTCTCCCCCCTTCCCACCTCCCACACACCCCATTCTCACCTTTTGTTGTTTACAAAGCACTTTGCCCTGTGTGATCTCATTTGCTGCCCACAGACTCCTAGGCAAGAGAGGCAGCCCTGCCCTCCCTTCCTCCCTGGCACATTTTGAGGACACAATACCTCAGCACAGGAGGGCTGACCCCTGTCGGTCACTAAGAGCAGATAGCCAGTACCTTGGGCAACTATTGAATTTGGCTTTGTGGGGTTTCAGTGCTTAACACACAGTGCTTGACATATGCTCAAAACCATTTACTGAATGAATAGTATTTACGTGGCTCAGTGAGTGGGGCACCGGCCCCATATGCCAGACGTGG
The DNA here is from genome assembly GCA_963573935.1 of Arctocebus calabarensis. Classification (NCBI taxonomy): domain Eukaryota; kingdom Metazoa; phylum Chordata; class Mammalia; order Primates; family Lorisidae; genus Arctocebus; species Arctocebus calabarensis. The sequence continues at coordinate 16,007 of CAUYON010153074.1, read as the reverse complement.
CGGGTTCAAACCCAGCCCTGGCCAAAAAAACTGCAAAAAAAAAAAAAAAAAAAACAACACCAACTCAAGGGACAGTTGGTGGTGTTTGTTTGTTTGTTTTTAAAAGTTAGGGCTTCAGACTTCTAGGACCAATGACATTCATGTACTGGGTATTAATTACATCACATGGTTTTCCTGTCAGAAATAACAGTATACACACGTCTGTGCAGGACCCGTGCTGATCTTTCTGGTGTCGGGCACTCAAGGACATGAATTGTACTCTGGGTCTGGCACAGGGGCACCAGTCTGCTGAGAGGGGGTCACTAAGAGACTCAGGTGGGTTGGCACAATGTCATGGGGTAAAAAGCACCACCCACTTATTACCCATCTCATTCCAATCCAATCCATGAATCAGTACTTTCTTTGCTTTTGGCTTAAATGTATATACTTCATTTAAGGGAGTCTGTAGTGAGACTACGTAGGTTCAAATCCCACCTAGCAGCCTGGCCTTGGGTGAATCATTTAACATACCTAGCAGCCTGGCCTTGGGTGAATCATTTAACATCCTTGTGGCTGTTTCTTATCTTTTGAATGATAATAATCAGAGTATTTAACTCATTATTTGGAGGATGTAGGGAGTTAATATATAGAAAAAAATTAGCATAGTAAAAGCCAGGAAGTTCAGCTGATCTCTCATTATAATATCCTGTATTAGAGTACTGGTTTGTGTTCACCCAACGGAGGGCTGTTAGTGATCTTATAGAATTCCCTGGAATTAATTCATTTCAGTTGTCAGGGTCTCAACTTTCTCCCACTCAGTTACAGCTTTCTCAAGATCTAAAGAAGGAAGGAAGCAACATGAAATGTATTTGTCTGGTAACAGGGGCTGTGGCATCTTTATTTCCCATACAGCTTCCCTGTGTAATTCTAGAGAGGATTTGAGGGCTTTCTTCTCTGCTTACTATGCTTGAGCAAGAGTGAGACCTCATCTCTACTAAAAATAGAAAAACTAGCTGGGCGTTGTGGTGGGCACCTGTAGTCTCAGCTATTTGGGAGGCTGAGGCAGGAGGATCACCTGAACCCAGGAGTTGAGGTTGCTGTGAGTAAGGCTGACAACCATAGCTCTCTAGCCTGGGCAACAGAGTGAGACTCTGTCTAAAAAAAAAGTATGTGTTGATTAAAACATTAAAAATAAATAAAATACTGCTTATCACACAGCACATGGTAGGTGTTTAATAAATGCTTATAATAAATGCTTAAGGCAGGCAGGAAGGAAGAAAGATACTGTTTAGAGGATGACATTAATTAATACACAGTAGCTTATATGGACAAAGTCCCTAAGGAATACACACTTGTCTCCTAAGACCGACTGAGTAAGCATGAAAATCACCAAGGAAATGTGATCAACTCAGAGAAGGAGGGGGAGGAGAAGAGAAGAAACTGGAGCAACCTGTTAACCTGACAAAAGATAGCCGTCTTTCCATTGCCGTGGTTCCATCAGCTCAGGCCAAGGTGAAAACCCTGCCGCTGCTCTGGGACGTTGAAAGCATCTCCAATTGCTGTCTGCCCCAGGCTTAGTTTGTCATTTGTTTTGTAACCTCCTAGGTACTTTTCTTTGTAACTAAAGACTTGCTATGTCACCAGACAGTTCTGTGGATTTTAGCAAGAGAAAGAGATGAGAGACAACGCTCCAGAACAGTTCTTAGTAGCAGCTTTTTTGACCTTGACAGTCTTATTAATTCTTATGTCAAATTAGACTTCTACTAGATCCTCACCCACAACCCAGATCCTCTAGCCTGAAAGGCTTGGAATAGACAGAATGTAACTAGAGACTTCACCATGTTCAGTAAAGGAGTTGAAATTGAAACTTACAGAGCTTTTCTAGTAAACACATTAGCTATTTAATCAACTAGGTCACTGATGGTAAGTAGGACTATCTCTTCTGCAGGCCAGCTCTGACTGATGGATGAAGCCCGCCTGGGGAAGTGTTGAGAAGGATCCTGAGTCTACATCATCACATCTAGGGGCAAGTGCTGTTATTAACCAACAAGGTCACAGGTATAGGAATGGGGAGTAAGCCCCAGGAGAGGTAGATATTAACCACCTTGAGGATGCTATTTGTTTGGAAGTGGGGAAAACAAAAGATGGTTGAATGGTCAACTTCACTCATTTAATTAAGTCTTGTTAGACCTTGAGCAATTCAAGTCTTAAGGAAAATGTGGTATCAGCATAGAAGAAGGCAAACAGTAACAGCGGGGACAGGAGTGTTCTGGTTCCACACCTATAAAGAGGCTTCTCAGTATTTAAAAGCAATCAGATTGATGGGTAGCACACATGACAACATTAGATGGTTGTTCTGAGTTGGAGTTCAAGACCTGGACAGATTGCTGAATAGAGAGTTAATCCATTGGCACCCAGATGGAAGGACATAGGAAGTATTTCCCAAACTGGGAATAATTTAGTACCTACTTTGTTATGAAAAATAGGGCAGTGATGGGGAGGGGAGTTCCATGGTTATTGAAATTTGGGAAATCTGTCGAAAAAATTCAGGGATGTTATCTGTACTCCACAGTGGCTCTTGGCCTGAGAGGATTATGGAAGAGAAATGTAATAAGCTAAGAAAGCAGGAATGTAGGTTGGGTCAGGCTCTGAAAGACCTTGAATGACAGGCTGAGGAGTTTAGTTTTGACTGGGAGGCATGGAGCACTTGTGGGATGGAGAAGTGATACAATCAGGGCTGAGATTGGGAAATAATTGTTTTACCATGAAGAAAAGATTGAGAAGAGGAGGTCAGAAGACTAGTTAGGAAGCTGTTATATGGTCCAAACAAGTGGTCTTAACAGCCTCAGCCAGGACAGTCGCAGTCGGAATGGAAAGAAAGCACCAAAGTCAAGAGACATTTCACCGTAATTATATCAGGACCGGTCTGACTTCACGCAGGACTCATGGACATGGAGGGCTATAGTGAAGGGTACTGACCAGCCCTTCTCCACAACCCCAAGGACAAAGCCAGCAGAGAGGGAGGAATTTGCTGAACTGGAGCATTTAATTAAATGCAGAGTCTTTATTTTCCTAATGCTAGAGGTGATTAGACCTAGCAAGAGCAGTCAGGGCACAAACATGGCACGCTCACAGGCAAGCAGCCATCTGGTCCACTAAGGTGCACAACCACTCAAAGCTCCTTTCTGCTTGATGAGTCTACAATTAATTTATCTTAGGAATTTAAATATTGAAGGGGGCCTTAGAGCTTATCTAGTCAGTGGCTTTCAACCTAACTGAACATTAAGATCCTCTGAGGAGCTCGATAAAATGCAGATTCTTAGCCTTCATTTCCAGAAATTCGGATTTGATTGGAATGGGAATTATTTGGAACTGGGATTCTGCATGTGTGACGTCTTCAAGTGATTATAATGAATTTGACTATTCAAATTTAGGAAATGTTTAGACCCATTGTTTCATTTTAGAGGTGAGTACACTGAGGGCCAGAGAGGAGCAAGGGGTGGCCCAAGGCTGCACGGACAAGGGCACCACTTAGAGGCAGAGTGGGGACTAGTACCCCATGCACAGAGCTTCTCCCACATTTCATGAACCAATGCTTGGCTCAGCCAATGCTTGACTGGGGTCACACGTACCCTTTCCCTGTCATCTCCCACGTTGAAGGAGATGTGTTGCATGAGTATAGGGCATGCACAAGACTGCTGAGAGCAAAAACTAACTGGAGTAAAGTTAATGTTTGCTGTGTGCCAGGTACTGGTCTAAGCACTTCACATACAAAGTTCTCTCTACCCGTACAATAGCCCTATGAATAGAATCCTCATTTTATAGAAGAAGAAACTGAGGCACAGAGACTTTAAGAGGGCAAGATGCTGTTTGACCACACAGCATGTTCTGGTAACTGTTTCCCCTTGCCCTGGGGCACGCCGAGCCTCCTCCCTGGTCACGTCTTTAGAGCACACAGAGCTGGCCTCTTCCACTCAGAGAGCCATTCGGAACTGAGCTCCAGAGTCTCCCCCAGTGCCACGCCCCCCAGTGTGTGCCCCCACCTTTTGCAGCCAGACAGCTGAGCCATCAGCACAGTTTGAGGAACTAGCAGTGTGTCCTAGTGACCAGTCCTGCTAGTTGGCCTGGAGTGGGACCAGGAGATGAACGAGGCAGCCAGGTGGAGAAGCTGCTTCTCTTGCCAACCCTGACTTGCTGCTAGAGGGTCAGGCATTTTCAGGGAATTCATTCTTTGGTGGTGGGCCTGGGGACTCCCCTTTAAGGGAGTGTTCTTGGCCAGAGCAGAGCTGCAGAGCTGCAGAGCTGTGGTGAAACTTTAAATAAGCTTTTATTGCTGGTGGGCATTGACGGGGTGCGTGTAACGTTGCCTCTAGAACTGCTGTTGAAACATCGTCCATTCTGTTACTCAGGGACCTTGTGTTAAGACTTACCTTGACAAAAAGTTCTTCTGGGGCTTAGTGAAAAAAGTTTCTCTCTCCCAGACGTCCTGGTGGTAAGTTCTCTTGGCTGTGTTTTTCTTTCACAGGGCTGCTGGGAAGCTTAGGGTTCTATTTGTTGCTAAAATGAACACTCCAGGCTCGGCACCTGTGGCTCAAGCGGCTAAGGTGCCAGCCACATACACCTGAGCTGGTGGGTTCGAATCCAGTCCCAGCCTGCCAAATAATGATGGCTGCAACCAAAAAATAGCCAGGTGCTGTGGTGGGCGCTTGTGGTCCCAGCTACTTGGGAGGCAGAGGCAGGAGAATCACTTGAGTCCAGAAGTTGGAGGTTGCTGTGAGCAGTGATGCCATGGCATTCTACCCAGGGCAACGGCTTGAGGCTCTGTAACAAAATAAAATAAAATAGAATAGAATAGAATAGAATAAAATAGAATAATTACATTTGAGTTTGAGTACTTGATAGAATTAACTTTCCCTTCTTCAGTTTTTCATTCCATTTTAATGGCTATTAATCTCAGATTCAATTTGAAATTGCCCAGTGGTGTGTTTTTATTTTAAGTTATCTTAAAGAATTTATCAGAAATAAGCAGGACAGAAAATAAACAAATTGAATTTCTTGTTTTTGTGCTATAATGAGTATTTATGGAGTAGCCTTTTTATTAATGGACCATTTATTTTACCTACATTTTGTTTCTGTTACAAGAACAATAGACTGAAAGTCATAAGCTGTACTTAAAAAAAAGAACAATAGTATTTACTAAGTGCTTGCTATGTACTAGCCACTGTTCTTTACCTGGATTAACTCATTTCATAATAATCCTATGAGGTAGGTATTATTATTATTATTCCCATTCTGCAGATAAAGAAACTGAGTCACAAATCAGTTAAATAATTGCCTATGTTCACACAGATAGCAAATGGTAGAGCCAGAACTCAAATTCCAAGTCTGTGCACCAGTGATTCTTAGCAGGAGATGATTTTCCCCCTATCGCCCACCCCTAGGGATTAGGAAATGTCTGGAGGTATTTATAGCTGTCACCCTGGGGAGCTGCTCAGGATTCTGTGGTACATGGAGGGTAGGGATGCTACAGGCAGCCCCTGATGACAAGGAATTATCTATCCCAAATGTCAATAGTGACTAGGTTCAGAAGCTCCGCTGTCCACCAACCATCGTATCATCACTAGGCTTCACAGAAGTCTTTAGCCTGGGTCTCTGTCCTTGATCTGCCTGGACAACTAACCACGCCTCGGAATGGGCCAAGCAAAATGTCCACAGCAACACTCTATGGCAGGAAGTGCAGGCACTTCAGAAGTCACACTCTGGTGCCCACGTAGCCTGCAAAGTGGAAACCTAATGGAGAAAGACTGCTGAAAGCAGGAGGCCAAAGCGAGGGGGCCTCCTGCACGTCACTCCTGGTCCTGAGAAGAGCAGTGACTGCAGGAGGAACTTGTGGACTTGTTACCTTAGGGTCAAGTGCCTCATCCCACGACTAGAAGCATCTAGAAAGCCCCAGGTGACTGAAGTCCCACATCTCCTGTGCTTTTGTGGACTCCGCACCCCTGCTCCTCCCTGGCTCCTCTGCTCCCAGCTTCCCAGACGCTAACCCCAGATCCTGCTGGTCTATGTCTCTGTGAGCAGGTCCCTCTTACCCCCCATCACACCTAGACTCCCAATACTGCTGGCTGCTGGGGGGATGAGCCTACCGCCCCCTGCTGGAAGAGCCCTCCTAAACCTGGCGGCTGGGGCGTCTCTCTGGGAAGGCAGCTATTGTGGAAAGAACCCTGCGCAAGGAGTTGGCAGGCAGGGGCTGGTAGGTTTGTGTTCTCAGGAGTCCTGAGAAAGGCCCAGTGCAGCCCTGAGTCACATGTGTCTCCTCTGTGGTGCTGGCACAGGACTTGGCACGGAGCTGGCTGTCTACAGTTATTTGCTGGATGGAGCAAATGCGTCACTGCTCTGCTCTCCCATCTGGACAGATAAAAACCACCTCGACTGATGGGCCCTGGTGGTGGCAGCAGCCTGTTCCATGCAGAGGGTGTAGCACAAGTGGCCCGAGGGCTCACCTGCCCCTGCCCACTGTGCTGGCCCCTGACTCAGCAGTGAACCCTGCCGGCTGTCTGTGGGCTTGCCTCAGCCTACCCCAGTCCCGTCCCAAACATACATGCTCTGGTCTATGGCCTGAGGTGAGGTGCTATTAGTTAATTAAATTGAGATTCATTAGGGGCCTACTATGTGCTACATACTGGCTAAGTGCTGCAGATACAACAAATAATCGGAAAGGCCTGGTTTCTGACTAGTGGAAATAGAGATTTTGAGCTAGTAACTCTAAAGTGAGATGTGTGTAATGAAAGAATTAACAGGGGACTTTGTTACCGTTGATTACTGATATGTGGAAATGCCAGGAATTCAATACATGTGATTTTCATCTTAGAAGCCGTTGGGGCTCAAAAGACAAAACCCTGGGCTTTGGCGTGTTGAGCACTTGGATCTAAGGGATACTGGGAGGGCCTCAGAAGTAGGCTCGGAACCCGGGTCTCTCTGACCCTCCACCCTCTGGTCTCGGGCTTTGTTCTTCCCGTTAGCCCTTCTTCATTCCCAGAATTCCTCTTCCTCGAGGCAGGTCATGGAAACTAGAAGCTCTTTTACCCAAAACAAGCCATAAAACCTAGAAATAAAACTCTAACTTTCCCCGCCTTTGTGTGTAAGAACCGGCCATAAAAACAATTCTCTGACCTTGTGTGATAGTAAGAATCAAGACTCTCTCTCATTCCGGAAAGGGTCCTGCCTCATTCCCAGAAGGAAGGAATGCCAAGCAGAACCCAGCAGGTTTTCTGTGTTTCCACACTCAGTCTGTTACTATTAGATCGTTCCCTTTTTTGTCCTATCACATTTCTGCACAGCTGTCTACTCTTCATCGAGTCTAAGAATAAAAATAGATAGTTTTCCCTTAGGTTTTCATTTCTGAAGGCTCCCATATTAGGTAAAATTTTGATTAAATAGATCTGTTATGCTTACTGTCTTATTAGCCTGTCTTTTAAGCCCAGGCACGGTGGCTCACTCCTGTAATCCCTAACACTCTCCAAGGCTGTGGGGGTGGATCGCTTGAGCTCAGGAGTTTGAGAGAAGCCCGAGCAAAAGTGAGACCCTGTGTCTACTAAACAAGCAAACAAAAAACCCCTATCTTTTGTTACAGGAGTGTTAGATGTGACCTTTGCAATAGGAAGGAAGGACGTCACACACTTTCTGTCACACACTTTCTGCGCTACAAAGCCACATTTGTGTCTCGTTCCTCAATACTGATCCTCCCTACGGGCAGAGGTAGCATGTGCGTGCACGGCCTGATTTGATGAGGATGACAAATATATCCATTCCAAAAGGTCTGACTCCGTGGCCTATTGTGATATAGTCCAAAGAGCACTGGACTTGTCCAAAGATCTATTTCTGGTATGTTAATGTTTCTCAGACAGTCTCCTCTTCAGGAAAATTACAGAAACTATGCCCAGTATCCAGTGGGGTTGACCTTGTGGCCGCCTCCCTCTTCTAGCTGACCCCAAGTCCCCACACCCAGAGATGGTGGCAGCCATGCCACACAACCAGGCCACTGACTAAAGTATCTGTGGTCGATGAATGAGGATCAAAGGGAGGACCTTGTCCTCTGCACTCTGAGCTGCTCTGTAGATGGAACTTTAGAGATCTCCAGTCCAGGGATCCCAAATAGTAGGAATAGGACTGGTGACACGGGGGATGGACAGACATTTTAAGTTTTATTGGTGCTGATTTTATTGTGTTTGGGGAAAATACAACTAGCACAGGAAACCCATGATTCCGTGGATATTTTTGTTTAGAATAATAATACTAGGTTAAAAATAAAAAAGTGACCTAATTTGAAGACATGGGCAGATAATCATTCAGTTGGTACAGAATCGTGGCCGTGGCACAGAGGAGACTGACATTTGGGAAATGGTGATCTACTGAGTCTCCTCATGTGATCAGTGAGGAAAGTGAGGACCAAAAGGGTGAAATTTCAGGTTGGTGAGAAACAAACCTGGGATTAGGACTGAGTCCTTTGAACTCTAGGAGGTGGTTTTCTTCCCAGCACTCCAGGCTGCCTCTGTTGATCTCTCTACACTACGAGGTGTTGTCATGAGGGTTCTTTTGTTTTTAAATAAAAGTTTTATTGCATTATAATTCATATACGAAAAAAGTTGCCCTTTTACAGGGTACAAGCCAGTGGATTTCAACATATTCACAGAGTTGGGCATCACAATCTTAGAACATTTTCATCACCCTCCAAAGAAACCCATGTCTGTTACTAGTCACTTTTCCTCCTGCAAGGGGGAGTCACTGCCCCTTTTGGAGGAAGATTGACAAAAATTAATCTACTTTTCATCTCTCTGTATTTGTCTGTTATGGACATTTCATATACAGGAACTCGTATATGGTCTTTGTGTCTGGCTTCTTTAATTTAGCATAATATGTTCAAAGTTCCTCCTGTTGTGGCATTTATCAATACTTCACTCCTCTTTATGGATGAATAATATTCTATTGTATGGATATAGCACATTTTATTAATATTTACCCACGCATCAGTTGATGGACATTCGGCTCATTTCCACTTTTTTGCTGTCATGAAGAATGCTGCTGTGAATATTGGTGTACATGTTTTTTGGATGGACTTATGTTATTATTTCTCTTGAGTATATAGGATTGGAATTGCTGGTTCATGGTGGCATGATCAGGTTCTAGATTGCAAATAACAGAAACTGCCTCTGGCCCTCTTAAGCAAAGAGGACATTTACTGGCTGGAAGTGGAGGCTCCCAGCATCCATAGAAGAGGTTGAAGAGCTAGGCCTGGGAAATGGGGCAAGAGCCACAAAAAGTTCAGTGGTTAGGCAATGGAGCCATAGGCAGGGTCATCCCATAGACATGCTTGGGCCTGACTGGGTATAGCGGCATGAGCCTGTAGACCCAGCTATGCAGGAAGCTGAGGCAAGAGGATTGCTCGAGTCCTGGAGTTTGAGACTCCAGTGAGCTGATGATACCATTGCACTCGAGCCTGGGCAATAGAGCAAGATTCTGTCAAAAAAAAAAAGGAAGGAAGAGGAGGAGAGGACAAAGGAGAGAGGGAAGGGAAAGGAAGGGGAGAGAAGGGGGAGGTAGAGGAGGGGAAGAGGGAGGAGGTGACCAAGATGAAAGGAAAAGAAAAGAAAGCTTGGGCCTTTGCACTGCAGGAGAGTCTCCGGTTGGCCAAGCCTATGTGTGTATCACTCCCCCTCTCCTCACCAGCTCTGGGCCAACGAGAGGAGTGATCTGGCCATTTCAGCCCCCTAGCATACGGGAAGCAATAAACAATGGACAGTTTCCCTAAAAGGGAAAGGAAGAAAATAGGAAGTTGGAATTGGGGTAAATGCTGGATACCCAACAAAAGAATAGAGCAGGGCCAGATTCTGAGGGGAAGAAGCAAGGGAGGAGCAGAGCCCATAACTGATTCCCAAGTCACCCAACATCTGGATTTCCAATGACATTAGCAGGTGTGATTTGGATTTTCTGCTGCTTGTCGCCAAATGCATCCTCAGTAATACAGTAGCAATCGCACCTAGAAACCAACTAGGGCCACCAAAAGGCAAGGGAACCAGGAAAAGCCCTGGGTACGAGCCCCTTTCCTGCCTGGTGCCTGTAAGCCAAAGCATTTGCTTCTGAACGTTAATTTTTTTTTTCAGAGTTGTGAAGTGAGATGAAGGCTGTAAGAGCCCCGTGTGGACTAGTCTAAAGTGTAAAGGATTATTATTCTTCCCCCACAGGCTTCTTAGAATCAAACAAAACAGGAGCAAAAACGTGGTAATAAATGAGCAAACAGCTGTTTTCTCAAAGGCTTTAGTACTCCAGGTTCCCATGTGGCCTAAGTTTTCATGTGTTCTCTATACTTGGCGTCTGGGTGGGAGGTAGTGGGAGGTAGGAAAGAGAAGGAAACACTTTGAAGTAGAATTAGGTCAAAGCTGATCATTAAACAGCGTGTAGATTTGGGGAATTTGCTTTTCCTTTTCTCTATATTCGTAAAGAAGCACTGGGGGAACTATAGGAGGGGAAGGAAAGAGGATAGCAGATGTTTCACCTTGATTCTCTTATCCTCGGAGCAGCCCTTGAGTAAAGATGAGCACCTTCTTCCTTCGGAGTGGAAATGGTTCAGAGAGGTGCAATCATCTGCTCTGGGCATGGATCTGAACGTAGCCCCAGCAGATTCCAGGTCCCGGGCTCTTTTTCAGCACACCTCGCCAGCTCCCAGGAAAACATAAAAACATATTCCATTTGGCATCTGAACTCTAAAAGTTTAAATGAAGCTCAGAGAAGGCTGAGGGAAGTCATTGCTTCCTCAGGGTAACTTCAAACATCCTTTTTCCTTGAGGGAGGCAACTATGGTATCAAAAGAACGTGGTCATATTTATAAATACCAAGGATAACTTCGAAGGACACTCAAGCAACTGGTCCTAGTGGGTGACTTGAGGGTGGCAAGAGAATAACCTGGGTGACTTGGGGAAAGGGAAGAGAAAAACTTTTCATGGTTGGCCTTTTCTTTTTCCAATTAATAAACATTATTTTTATTTTTATATTTTTTAATAATTTTATTAAATCATAATTGTGTACATCGGTGCGATCATGGGGCACAATGTGCTGACTTCATATACAATCTGAAATATTTTGGTCGTACTGTTACAGATAGCCTTCATGGCATTTTCTTGATCACTATATGAAGACATTGATATTCTACATTTAATAAGTTTCACCAGTACCCTGCTAAGAGGCACCGTAGGTGTGATCCCACCAATTGCCCTCCCTAAACATTATTTTTAGAGCCGTTTTAGGTCTGAGAAAAATTATGTGGAAAGTGCCGAGATTTCCATTGTAACCCCTGTCCCCACACATGGATAACCCACTTCATATGGACACCCCGAGCCAGAGCAGTACATTTGCTACCCTTGACAAATCTACAGTGAAACGTCACTTTCACCCAGTCTGCTGTAGTTTACAGTAGAGTTCATTCTTGGTGTTGTGCATTCTGCAGGTTTCAGTAAAAGTATTATAGCACGTGTCCACCATTGTAGTTTCATACAGAATAATTTTACCACCCTTCAAACCCTGCGTGCTCTGCCCATTCATCCCTCCCTCTCTTCAACTCCTGGCAATGACTAATCTTTTTATCATCTCCATAGTTTTATCTTCCCCAGAATATCCGATAATTGGAATTGTATAATATGTACCCTTTTCAGATAGGCTTCTTTCACTTAGTAACACATATTTAAGTTTCCTCCATAGGTCTTTCATGGCTTGATAGCTCATTTCTTTTTAGTGCTGAATAATATTCCATGGTCCGAATGCATCTCAGTTTATTTATTCATTTACCTACTGAAGGACATCTTGGTTATTTCCAAGTTTGGGCAATTATGAATCAAGCTGCTGTAGACATCTGTGTGCAAGTTCTTGTATGGACATAAGTTTGTCTGGATAAAGGACTGCAATTGCTGGATTGTATGGCCAGAGGATGTGTAGTTTTTTGAGAAAGTGCTGAACTGTCTTCCAAAGTGGCTGTACCATTTTATATTCCATCAGCGGTCAATGAGGGTTCATGTTGCTTTACATCCTCACTAGAATTTCATGTTGTCAGTGTTTTGCCCATTCTAATAAGTGTGTAATGTTATCCTATTTATTTTAATTTGCTATTTTTGACTACCATGTTGAACATCTCTCTCTTTCTCTTGAAGATACAAAGTCTTGCTGCATTGCCCAGGCTGGGAGCCAGTGGCTATTCACAGCTGTGTGCATTGTGCATTACAGCCTCAAACTTCTAGGCTCGAGTGATCCTCCTGCCTCAGCCTCTTGAGTAGCTGGACACCGTGCCTGGCTTGAGCACCTTTTTATCCTACTTCCATTTGCATATCTTCTTGGTGAGGTGCATGATCAGATTTATTACCTTTTTTTTTTTTTCTTTTTTTGCAGTTTTTGGCCGGGGCTGGGTTTGAACCCGCCACCTCCAGCATATGGGGCCGGTGCCCTACTCTGTTGAGCCACAGGTGCTGCCCTACTACCTATTTTTAAATTGAGTTGCTTGTTTTCTTATTTTTGAGCTTTAAGAGTTCTTTGCATATTTTGGATAATAGTCCTTTATCAGGCACGTCTTTTGCTAATATTTTCTCCCAGTCAGTAGCTTGTTTTCTCAGTTTCTTGACATTATCTTTCAAAGAGCAAAATTTGGTCAGGCTCAGGGGCTCACACCTGTAATCCTAGCACTCTGGGAGGCGGAGACAGGTGGATTGCTTGAATTTAGGAGTTTGAAACCAGCCTGAACAAGAGTGAGACCCTGCCTTTCCTAAAAAGAGAAAAAACTAACTGGGCAGGCATTGTGGCGGGCTCCTATAGTCCTGGATACTACTTGGAAGGCTGAGGCAGGAAAATTGCTTGAACCCAAGAGTTTGAGTTTGCTGTGAGCTGTGATGTCATGGTACTCTACCCAGGGCAAAAGAGTGAGACTCTCATCTCAAAAAAAAAAAAAAAAGCAGAATTTTTTTTTTTTTTTTGACACAGAGCCTCAAACTGTCACCCTGGGTAGAGTGTCATGGCATTACAGCTCACAGCAACCTCCAATTCCTGGGCTCAAGCGAGTCTCCTGCCTCTGCCTCCCAAGTAGCTGGGACTACTGGCACCTGCCACAATACCCGGCCCTTTTTTGGTTGCAACCGTCATTGTTGTTTTTGGCAGGCCCGGGCTGGATTCGAACCCGCCAGCTCAGGTGTACGTGGCTGGCGCCTTAGCCCGTTGAGCCACAGGCGCCGAGCCAAAAGCAGAATTTTTAAATACTAATAAAGTTCAACTTAATCGGTTCTTCCATGAACCATACCTTTTGTCTTGTATTTAGAAAGTCATTATCATATCCAAGGTCATCTAGATTTTCTTCTGTTATCTTCTAGGAGATTTATAATTTTGCATTTGCATCTAGGTCAGATGATCCATTTCAGTTAATTTTTTTTTTAATATGTGGATGTCCAGTCATTCCATCACCGTTTATTGGAAAGACAACAAACAAATGGTGCTGGAACAACTCTTTGCTCTACTGTGTTGCCTTTGCTCTTTTGTCAAAGATCAGTTGACTATATTTATGTGACTTTGTTTCTGTATTCTCTATCCTGTTCCATTGATCTATTTATCTATCCTGTCACAAATGCTACTTTGTCTTGATTACTCTAGGTTCATAGTTAGTATTGAAGTTAAGGAGTGCCAGTCCTCTGACTTTGTTTTGCTCCTTTGGTACTAAGTTGGGTCTTTTGCCTGTCCAGGTAAACTTTAGAATCAGTTTGTCCACATCCACAAAATAATTTGCTGATATTTTGATAAGCATTGCATTGAATTTATAGATTAAGTTGGGAAGGGATGACATCTTGACAATATTTATTCTTCCTATCTGTATACATAGTATATCTTTCTGTTGATTTAGTTATGTTCTATATTTTTCACCAGAGTGTTAAAGTTTTCCTTGTGTGGGTTTTGTACATAATTTACACTTGAGTATTTCATTTTTTAATGTCTAAGCATAAAGCTTCTACCTGAGCATTTTACACCTAAATATTTCTTTTTTGGAGATATATTAATATAAAGATAATATGCTTTTAGTTACAAATTTCATTTGTGCATTGTTGCAATATATGAAAGTGATTAACCTTGCAATAATTGCTTATTAGATCCAGAGGTTTTGTTTGTTTCTTTGTTAATTCTTTCAGATTCTCTACATAGATAGTCATATCATCTTTGACCATGGTCAGTTTTAGTTTTTCCTTCCTAAGCTGCGTACACTTTATTTCTTTTTTCCTCTTCTTGTGTTAGTCAGGCCTTCCAGTACAATATTGAAACACAATAGTGAGAGGGGTTATCCTTGTCTTGCTCCTGAACTTAGTGGGAAAGCTTTGAGTTTTTCACATTCAGTGTGATGTTAGCTATAGTTTTCTTATAGATGTTTATCAAGTTGAAGAAATATTTCTAGTTTGCTCAGAATTTGTATCATACACGGAAAATTTATGATATAAATGCTTTTGTTGCATTTGTTAATATGATCATGTGATTTTTCTCCTTTAGCCCATTGATGTGATGGGTTACGTAAATTGATTTTTGAATGATGAATTAACTCTGAACTCATGGAATAAGTCCCTCTTGGTCACTGCTATAGACTGAATGTTTGTGTTGCTTAAAATTCATATGTTACAACCTAATCCTCAACATGAAGGTATTTGGAAGTGGAGTCTTTGGGACATGATTAGGTAATGAAGAGTCCCTATGACTGAGATTAGTACCCTTGTAAAAGAGACCCCGACTCTCCATTGTTCCTTCTGCCATATGAGGATGTAGAGAGCAGATGGCCATCTATGAATCAGGAAGCAAGCCCTCACTAGACACCAAATCTGCTGTCATCTTGATATTGCACTTTCTAGCCTTTACATCTGTGAAAAATAAGTGTTTGTTATTTAAGCTACCTAGTTTATGGTATTTGTTATAGCAGCCAGAATGGATGGACTAAGACAGTCATGCTGCATAATTCTTTTCATACATTTTTAGATTCGATTTGCTAAAATTTTATTGAGAATTTTTGTATCTACATTTATGAGAAATATTGATTTAAACTTTTTTTTTCTTGTAATGTCTTTGTCTGGTTTTGATAGTAGAGCAAATTCTATAACTCATACATTGAATTATAAAGCATTCTCTTTGCCTCTGTCTTTTGGACAAGATTATAGAGAATTGATATAACTGTTTTCTTAATTATTTAGTAGAATTCACCAGTGAATCCATCTGGACCTGGTGCTTTCTGTTTCAGAAGGTTATTGATTATTGATTCCACTTTTTAATAAATATAGGCCTATCCAGGTTGTCTATTTCTTCTGGTGTGAGTTTTAGCAGATTATCTCTTTCAAGCAATTGGTCCATTTTATCTAGATTATCAAATTTACGGGCTAGAGTCGTTCATATTATTCCTTCATTATTCTTTTAATGTTCATGGGATCTGCCCCTTCTTTAATTTCTATTATTAGAAATGTATGTTTTCTTTCTACTTCTTTTCTTAGTCTGGCTAGAGGCTTACTGACTTTATTTTGTTTATTTATTTATTTAAGAAAGAGTCTTACTCTGTTGCCCCTGTGTAGCTCATGACATCATAGCTCACAGCAACTTCAAACCCTTGGGCTAAATCGATCCTCTGGCATCAGCCTCCCAAGTAGCTGGGACTACAGGCACCTACCATGATGCCCAGCTACTTTTTCTATTTTTAGTAGAGATGGGATCTTGCTCTTGTTCAAGCTGGTCTCGAACTCCTGAGCTCAAGCAATCCACCTGCCTCAGCTTCCCAAAGTACTAAGTTTATAGGCATGAATCACTGCACCCAGCCCTCACTGACTTTATTGATTTTTTTCTTCTTTTTTTTTTTTTTTTTTGAGACAGAGCCTCAAGCTGTCACCCTGGATAGAGTGCTGTGGCATCACAGCTCACAGCAACCTCCAATTCCTGGGTTCAAGCGAGTCTCCTGCCTCCACCTCCCAAGTAGCTGGGACTACAGG
>CAUYON010153073.1:0-10955 GCA_963573935.1 Arctocebus calabarensis | reverse complement strand
TTGGCACTGTCTTACTCCTTGGGAACTGCTGTGCTGTTTACGTTAAAACTGCCATGCTGTTGATCTCTAGTTCTGAGCATCTGGACTTTTTACTCCCTGTTTTGGCTTCTGCCAGTTTCTTCTCAGCGAAGGTCAAACCTCAGCCATAGCAGGAGCAAAAGTGGGGGGAGTCCCCCGCAGCTTCCCACAACTAAGACTCTTATATACTCCAAATTATCAGATAACAATATCCAAGAATAAAGAACACAAAAGGTAAAAAAAAAAAAAAAAAAAAAACTGTCATAAAAATTCCTAATCAGCATTAATGCAGCAAAGCACGTACACACCTTTCTAAACTAAGACTGTCCTGCATAGAGATAAACAGCAATGGCGGTAAACCACAAAGGCCCCAGGTTGTCTGTTCTGTTTGCTCTCTTCCCTATATGATTAATTGAAAGTTATTGTGTAAATTGAGGTAGAGAACAAGGTGCAATGGCCCACTACCCCAGGCAGGTGATCAATCCCCAGCTGTGACTTGGTGGGGCCCTCCAGCACATTCTTTCCTTTAGAGTATGATTGCCCGCGTTTTTCAGCAAGGTCATTTCTGCGAGCTAGGGGCGAATATCCCCCAAAACTCACATCTAGCCCAAGTACTGGAAATGTTCCTTCTCAGAGTCTCGTACCTCAAGGAGCACAAATGAGACTGATTCACCTTACAGAGGTGCAGGGGACTGTGCCCCTTCATCCGTTTCATCTCCTGGAGCTTTGGTTTTTATGATATGTTACTTCCAATTATTTAGTATAAGAACAACTTTCAATAAGATTAGAAGTGTTGTTATCAGCTAGCAATAGACACCCTGATGACAGGTGGTTAGGGCCTGAGTCCTTGGGTTTGAGCTATTAGATTATTGATTTATGATGCATGCATGCAGTACTGCCTATATAAGTTGTGGTAAAATAAAGATTTCTTGTCGCACACCAGAGAGAGCAGTGATCTTCCTTTTCTATTAGACAATTTCAATTGCAGGACTTATTCTCGGCCACGCCGCTGACACTTCAAACAGCACCACCTCCAAGGTTCCACAGGACAGTGACAGCAGGTGTTACCTGTACTGAATTATCTCACTTAGCATGTTGTCTTCCAATTCCCTCCACATCATCAGCATGATAGAACTTTTTCCTTTTTAAAGGCTGAACAGTATCCACTGTGTATGTGTGTAGATACCATGTTTGCTTTATTCATTCATCTGCTGATGTTGACTATTACTGGTTTATTCCAAAACTGGACTCTATTGCAGGAAACAAGAGAGCTCACACATCTTTTCTACAAAGTGATTTCACATTTGGGGGTAAATACCCAGAAGTGATATTGCTGGATGGTGATTCTGTTTTTAAATTTTGAAGTAGTTTTCCACCATGGCTGTACTTATTCCCATCAGCAGTGGATGTTTTTGTTTTTTCTCTTGCCTACTTTCTCTGGCAAGAATGTACAATACTATGTGAGGGAGAAGTGGTGAGAGCAGACATCCTCATCTTGTCCAGATCTTAGAGGAAATCTTTCAATTTATTATTATTAAACATAATGTTAGCTGTGAGTTTCTCTTGGGCAGGCTTTATTTTGTTGAGGTACATCCCCTTGATACCTATTTTGGTGATAGTTTTCATCATGAAAGGATGTTGAATTTTGTCAATTTCTTTTCTTGAGGGTTAATAAAAGTAGAAAATGTGACAGTTAACTGAGAGAAAAACTTACAAAATGGAAGTTAGGACCTTGTTCCCATTTCCTTTACTCTTTAACTGAGAATTTTTTGAGCCTTAGGACAAACATTCCAGAAGCCTTGGGACAAAGATTATAATTTATGCTAATTCTTGCACTTGACTTAAGGAGCAGGATCTCCACCACACATTAGTGCTGAAAATTCAACAATTACCTTCAAGTGACTTGTAACCCAGTATATAAAGCATTGAGTTCTTTGAAATACATATACCTAACAAAAAAAATTCAAAAAACAAATTGTAGTTTTCACTGAAGAATATTTTTAAGAAAATTTTTTTAAATCTTACAAATTTTAAAAGTAAAAATGTCACCCAACTTTCATGAAAATGCTCATTACATCAAATAGGAAAATGTTTGCATGGATATTGGAAACTAAAGACAACAGTCAACATACATCAGAAATTGAAGGACACGTCACTAAACTAATCACCAGTTGGACTAGATTTTAAAATGCCCCTAATGGACAACATGTGCTCTATTCCCTGAGCCAACATGGTGAAATCAGTCAGGAGCCTCCACTGACCCCACTCCCGACCCCCACCAGGGCCCTGCAGAGGGGGCTATTCCACAGCCCTTTGGGAATTCTTGTTTTTTCTCTGCAAACCAGTGTCATATAAACCCTGTCATCAAAACAAATACAGCATTTCTTTTCACCAAAGCAAAATTTTGGGAGTTCCCTTAAAACAGAAAGAGCTGAAGCAGTGAGCACCAGGCAGGGATGTGAAGAGATGCCCAAGTTTAAATTTTTGGGGCTGAACCTACACAAGAGGTGGGAGGTGAACAAAAGCCCAGCAGGCTCTTCCCTGCCCTGCACACCTGGGGGCAGGAGGGGTGGGTGCTGGTGTTGGGAGTGGCAGGGACGGGCTCTAGGGAGCGTGCTGGACACCCTGGGTACCTGCCTCTCTGAGCCACAGTCCAACTGCAGGGAGTTGCCCCCTTCCTGGCTCGGACCTGAGTGGACTTTGTGCATGGCTTGAAAGACCCTTTGACATTTGGCATCAGCTGTACCCAGTGGTCTGTGAGGAAGCTGAGGAGATTTGGACTATATTGATTGGTAAAAAATAAATAAAAATAAAATTGGCCTGAAAGAATTTCTCTTCGTCGTAGGGTAAATAAGCTGAAATTATCTGCATGCACGTTCAGCCCAGACAGGTATTCTGGTGACTCTCTTCCTGCAGCACCGAAGAAGAGGAGCAATGCTCAAGAACTTGAAGGGAAACGGCCTCTAACAGAAGAAAATCTCAAAATATATGTGTGTTCCATATACTTAGCAAGAAAACAAAATTGAGCCAAAGCAAGAAGAGATTGATGGAAACCAAAATCGCAAGAGCCAAATTAAATTGTCTGTTTGACAATGCAGACTGCCATATTGTTGACTTAAGGGAGAAATTTGACAAATAATCCTGGAATACGGAATGAAAGAATGAGAATGACGACAGAGAAAGATATTAGGGAAGGAATAAAGTGTACACAACCCAAATGGTCAATAGCGCCTCTTCCCAAAGGAGGAAGCAGATCCAAAGGCACAGAATAAATAATTCAGGGGAAACAAGGAAAATAAAATAAGTGTTGAAAGAGAATCTCTACAATATGAATAACAGATCTGAGCCTGGGCATTTAAAGCTTAATGTCTGTGTGATTCGTGAATGAGAGAAGATATAAACCTGGAAGGGTTCTCTTTCCCACCCCTCGGGCCTCCTTCTCCCGACACAGCTCCTGCCACACCAGAATCGCACTCCTGCCACAAAGCCTAGCTCACAACCACCTCCACCATGAAGCAGTTTCCATATTTTCTTAACCAATTGTTTTCTCCCTCTTTTACACTCCCACATTCTGCTAATATCAACTATAATAACACAAGCTCCTTGTATTACTCAGGTCATCTGAGACACAGATGCCAAGAAACTGGGGAAGAGGTTGGGGTGGGGGTGCAGGGAGTATGGGCAGACTGAGATGCAAGTCTCACCCCGAGAGCAGACAGGGGCAGCAGGTAGGAACACCCCTGAGGCCTGCACAGTGCTTGGAAGTTTGTGAGGCTGCTGGGGAGTCTGAGGCCCAGAGTGGGTTGGAGGGGGAGTCCTGCCCCTCTCAGCAACAGTCCTTTCCTTCTTTTGTATATAAAAACACCCTGGCTACTAATCCAGTGCTGTCAGGTGGTTTTTAGTGGTCCTGTTGTGGGCCCGTCACTCCTATATCTGGGCAGAGATGACTAAGGTGAGAGGAGGGATCTTCTGTTGGGGATCACAGCTTGGAGTCCTTGGCATCATTCTTTGCAAATGAGCCAGCCTAGGCAGGCTCTATCACAGAGGCCATTTAAGTGACCAGTTGTTTTCCAGGTGAGCAGCAAGGCTCCCACAAAGCAAGGTTATTTCCTTGCTTTATATTCCCTCTTCACAGACCAAGAATCAGACATCCACATTGATTCTTAGTGCAGGGCTTCAGCTTTCCACACGGCTTCCATCAGTGACAGAGCAGATGAAGGATCAAGTGGTAAATTGTGAGATACATCTAAGGTCAACTGTGCTATTCATTTTGTTTCTAATGGGTCACTGGGAATGCACAACCTTCTTCAAGCAACTCATCAAACATGAGTTAAGACTTGACTTTCCAGTCGAGCCCAAGAGTTTGAGGTTGCTATGAGCTATGACTCCACAGCACTCCATGGAGGGTCACAAAGTGTCTCAAAAAAAAAAAAAAAAAAAAAAGACTTTATTTCCAATTACAAATTGGAATTTCTTTTCTTGCTTACTGACAACTTTAGTCATTTTTGGTTTCAGCATTCATTTTGAGTTACTTAAAAATAAGGTGGATTTCAAGGTCTACTGTAAATATTTTGAGGACAGCAAAGCTGTGACAGCAGGAAAGGGACTGAATTAGAAGCTGCAGGGACGTAAGTGCTCTACTGTTGACAAATGACTGGTTGATTCTGTACACACAGCTGCTGGAACCAAAGCACAGAACAAGGCTGGCCGTGTTAACAAACCATGTAGCATTAACGTTACTGTGTGGTTTTCTTTAAATAATGAGGCTATTCCTGGATGGCAGAGATACTCATGAAACGGTTGTTGCTAGAAAAAAGAGAGAATATTATCATTGCTTTCTATTAAGGAAAACATTACAAGAAATAACAGTGCATCAGAATAATCCATAAGTTGATGCGTAAGTTCATGAGTTTCAATGCTATGGATCCAGGCCCACTTATACACAGGCTTTTTAAATGAAATGGTAATCAAAAACACAGCATCCATGGGATATATGGCTAACAATGGGGGAGTTAATAACCCACACAATTAGGTTACACTGTTTGTGTTTATAAGGCCAAGTCCAAAGTCCAATTGCAGTGAAGTCCTCACCCAGGAGCTGTGCCACATACCCCTACATTGTGCCTGTTAGGTGGGGACTTACTGTGTCCCCTGTCATCCCCCCTTCTTGATTTAATTGTCTATCCCTCATGTAGGCCTAGTTTTTTATCTACTAGTTTCAGCTAGTACTAAGTCCAGGGGATGCTTGCTTTTGTATTCTTGAGATACAATGTATGCCATGGAATACTTACTATTCAGTCATAACAAGAGGGCTGACTTTTTCTATAGAGATCCACAGGGCCCACTCCAGGCCCTGAGCACACACAGGTTGGGTGTCAGTAGGGTCCTGGCACCAGAGTCCTGAGTGGTTGAGAGAGGACTCCGTTGTGCTCTTAGTTTATGTGCTAAAACTCAACAACGTTATCAGCAAGCATATTGCTTTGATTTCATTTTAGTGTTGTTTGAGTGTGTTTAAGTGTTACTTGAAGTGTGGTAACATGACTCTTCTGAACGTTATTAGGACCCACCAGTGCCACTCGTGGGCCACATGGCTGCCTATGGTGTGAGTAGAGAAATCGTGTTCTCGATCCCACGTGTGTACTTCCAGGAGGTCAGTCTCCAGGGCTCTGTGTAAGTGGCACAGGGGAGTCCAGGGCTCTGTCCCACCCCGTGGCCCTGGCGTAATGGGCTTCCCTTCTGTGCATCCCTGCAGCTCCTGCCCACAGTGACTCGAGAGACAAGACGTGCAGGGAGCAGCCCCCAGAGGAAAATGAGGAAAAAAGAGTGTTGATCTTGAAGAATCTTCCCTCGTAGGCAGACAAGTGTTCAAGTAACTGGCTTGAAATCAGGGCATTACACTCTCTTCATTCAAGTTCAGGGCTTATGAGATCCTTAGAGAGCAGGCTGAAAATGCCCAGCCCAAAAGCCATCAAGTGAGAAAAGTATGCAAATCTGAAACCTAATATTAAAGAAGTGCTGGAATCTTTGTATCAATATTTTAATTATTTATCAAGTAATAAATAATAAGCATTAATAATAAATAAGCATTATTTATAGTGAATAATTAGAAACAACTTAAATATTCAACCATATTGTTCATTAAAATAATATTTTAAGAAGCTACATAAGCCATTTTTAAATGCAAAAAATGAAATAAAGAAATATTTATGTTGAACAAAAGAAAATATTTCAATGTAGTACTTCATCTAACTAATGTTTCTAGTTACATAGCAGATTCAATACATCACACTTTTTTTTTTTTTTTTGTAGTTTTTGGCCAGGGCCAGGTTTGAACCCACCACCTCCGCTACATGGGGTCAGTGCCCTACTCCTTTGAGCCAGAGGCGCTGCCCCACAACTCACATTTTTTATCAGGGATTAAGTGATGGTCGTATTGATACTATGTATATGTATGCATATAAGCATGTAAAAATAATTTCCAAGCGAAAATATCTGGATTTTCACATTACCGGGCTGCAAATTTATGGCCTATTTAAATTTGTTTCTCTACATAAAGTTCTAAAATTCAAGGCTGACTACAATTGGCATGTATTACTTTTAGAACTAGGAGAAAAGATGTTTAAACAATAACTTAATTACATCTTTTGCTGCTGAAGGGAAATAGGGCAAGTGAGATCCAGTAAACGAGTTTCTATGTTCAAGCAACATGCGGTTTTGCTAGAAAAGCCACAGTAAACCAGGCTCCATAAAACCTGGCCACCACTCAATCCAATCACTACAACTAACAAACCAAAATAACATGTTTAATGTACCTCAAAACTGGCTTATATAGGATTTTAGGATCACATGTCCTAGGCCTAAGTACAGGTCTGAATGGAAACCCATATAACATGTGTCTAATATTTCACAGTTTCAAATCAAGCTAATTCTTAAATAAATGTGTTTTATTCTTCTGCAGCCTAATTCCTTCACGTGAAAGCCAGGATACAATTTAGAGTTTGAAGAGGCTTCAGAATTCTGGGGCTGCCTGGAAATTGGCAGCACAAAGCAGACCCTGGGCTATGGCCAACTTAAAAAATGCAACCTCCCTATATGCCCTATACAAGAGGCACTCGAAATGTAATGCAAGGTTAGAGTAACAGTAAAGGGGGAAACGCATCCTAACCACTTGATAAACAGAGACTGGAGCATCAGACAAGGTGGAATTCACAGTAAGGCCTTTAACAGGAATAAAGATGGATATTATATTATAATAAAAGGGTTAATTCACCAAGAAGATATATCAATCTTAAATATGTAGCCTCCTAACAACAAAATATATAAAACAAAAACAAATGGAGCTGAATGAAGAAACAACAAAATCCATAATTTTCTCTGGAGACTCCTCTTTTGGTAATCACTACAGCAAGTAGAGAGAAGGGCAAGGGCAGAAAAGACCTGAACAAACCCATGAACCAATTTGACCAAATCGATGACTTTGCCTGGCCAGTGGTGGTATTGACCCTTGGTTAGGGCTGTGTCTGGAGGGAGATAGTGCAGAATCTCCAGCTCTGATGGTGCCCAAAGCAGGAGAGTGGTTGCCTGGTGTGGACTGAGTTCAATGGGCAGGGCTGGTCCCCAGCCACAGATGGGCCTGCAAGCAAAGGCTTGCCAGATGTGGACCCAGACCTGAGGGCAAGGGCATGGTCCCCTGAGTCCAACATAACCCTAAAGCAGAGGCTTGCTGGGTGTGGACCAAGACCTGAGTCCAAGAGTGTGGCTCCTGACTCCAACAACTGGCAAGCCTCTGGTTGTGGATTGAGACCCATGGGAGGAGTGTGGTCCCCTGACTCCAGCTGGACCTGTGAGCAGAGGCTTACAGGATGTGATCTGAGACCTATGGGTGGGGCAGGGTCCCCTCACTCCAACAGAGCCTGTAAACAGAGGCTTGCTGGGTGTGAACTGAGACTGGCAGGTGGGGATATGGTGCCCAGCTTCAATTGGGCCTGCAAGCAGAGAAGCAGACACCAGTGGGAACTGAGTCTGGCAGGTGGGGGCATAGATCCCTGGCTCCAATTGTGCTATTGGAGACCCTTGGATCCCTCTCTGTTGAAAAGGGTTTGCACTGCCTGAGACAATTTGATTGGAACTCATGCCTGGGGCTGTCCACCTGGGGACACTCTGAGGTTGACCTGTGAACTTTTATAGCAAAAAGGAACTGAAGGGTAGTGGCTGGGCACTGCAGCTGTCTATATCTCTTCACAGCCAAGATTTAAACCTAAAACCATGGCTTTTTAGGATAGGGTAGAGGTTGGCTGATATCACAACAGATCTAGCTTATGCTATCTCACCACGTAGGTCCTCAGAGTCTCTGGACAAACCCCTGAAAGGGGACTTTGGAAGGTTGTGGGAGATAAGCCACAATTATAAAGCCTAGCACTTTGGAAAGGGATGGATTATCTCTACTACCTGGGGACCCCAATTCAATCTCATCTTACCAGTTCTAACAAACAAATGATGGAAAATAAACACAGTGCAGAACCAACTGAAGAACTCTGATGACATGAATAACCAGAGTACATCAATCCCCCCTAATGAAGGAATGATACAGGAGATACAACTGAAGATGCTATACATAACCAAGTGGCTGAAATGAGAGAAATGGAATTCAGATTATGGACGGCAAATAAGATAAATAGAATGGAAGAAAAGTTAGAAATTGAAATCCAAAGAGCAGTTCTAAAGTTGTCTCAAGAAATTAATGAATTCAAAGACAAAGTCACCAAAGATATGGACATAATGAGAAAAGAGATAGCAGAGCTCAAAGAAATGAAAAAGTTAGTTGAGGAGCTCCGAAATACAGTAGAATCCCTCAGTAATAGAGTTGTCCAGGCAGAAGAAGGGATTTCTGAAACAGAAGATAAACCTTTTGAACATTCCCAAACACTCAAAGAGGCAGACAAATGGAGAGTAAAAACTGATCATTCCCTGAGAGAGTTATGGGATCACTCCAAAAGATCAAACATTCATCTTATAGGAATTCCCATAGGAGAAGAGGATGGTCCTAAAGGTACAGATTCTCTACTCCAAGAGATTTTGGAGGAGAATTTCCCAAGCATTGCAAGAGATACAGAAATTCAGATAGTAGACGATTTCAGAACCCCAGCAAGACTCAATCCAAATAAAGTATCTCCTAGACACATTATGATTACCTTTACTAAAGTTAAGACAAACAAGAAAATTCTATAAGCAGCCAGATGTAAGAAAAGCATCATCTACAAAGGGAGAAATATCAGAATGACTGCAGATCGCTCAGCTGAAACTTTTAAAACCAGAAAGGATGGTCATCTCCAAAAACAAAGCAATTTTTAGCCCAGAATCCTGTATCCAGCTAAACTGAGTTTCATTTGTGAGGAAGAAATCAAATACTTTAATTACATACACATGTTGAAGAAATTGCCATAACTAAACCAGGATATTCTCAGACCCATCCTCCATAATGACCAGCACAATGCTCTACCACAAAAATAAACTCACTCAGAAATTTTTGAACAAAACCCAAGTTCCACAGTGGTGAAAGGACATCCGTAAAGCATGACATCCAAAACACTACCAGTCTTATCAATTCTCTCAATTAATGTGAATGTTTTACATTGTCTTCTAAAGAGGCATGGGCTGGATGACTAGATATATAAACTCAGACCAGATATCTGCTGAATACAAGAATCTCATCTTACCTTAAAGAATAAAAATAGACTCAGAGTGAAGGGATGGACATCTATAATACAGACAAATGGAAATCAGAAAAAAAGTAGGGGTTGCAATTTTACTTGCAGATACACTTGGCTTTAAAACAACAAAGCTAAATAGCTGAGCATTGTAGTGGGAACCTGTAGTCCCAGCTGCTTTGGAGGCTGAGGCAAGAGAATCACCTAAACCCAGCAGTTGGAGGTTGCTGTGAGCTGTGTGATGCTATGGCACTCTACCGAGGGCAATAAAGTGAGACTCTGTCTCTACAAAAAAAACAAACAAAACAACAAAGCTAAACAAAAATGAGGATGGTCACTACATATTTGTCAAGGGAAATACCCAACATGAAGAAATTTCTATCATTAACATTTATTCACCCTACCAGAATGGTCCTCAATTTATAAAGCAGACCTTAATGGATACAAACAACTTGATATCTTCCTGGACTATAATAGTTGGAGATTTTAACATCCCTTTGACAGTTTTGGATAGATCCTCCAATAAAAAACTAAACAAAGAAATATTATACTTAAACCTGACCCCAGAACAAATGGACTTAACAGACCTCTACAGAACATTTCATCCTAATAAAGCTCAATACACATTCTTCTCATCAGCCCATGGATCATCCTTCAAAATTGATTATATCTTAGGACACAAGTCTAATCTCAGCAAATTTGAAAGAATAGATATTATTCCTTGTATCTTCTCAGACCACCATGGAAGTAAAGTTGAACCCAACAGCAACAGGAATCTTTACACTCAAACAAAGTCACGGAAATTGGCTCTAGGCCCAGACCATAACCTGGAGAATCTTCTTAAAATGGCCACTATGGTTATAACTGAGTCCTGGAGAGAAAGGAGGAAAAAGAGAGAAAGGAACAAAAAGGAATGAAAGCTCTAGTAATGGCACTCCAACAAATGAGCAACTTTCAGGGGCAGAGGGAAACCAGAGGACCTAAAAACAAGTGATTCCAATGTGGTCAGACTGGCCACTTCAGAAAAGACTGCCTCCAGCAGCACCACTGGCTGGGTAAGCCACCTGGCCCCTATCCAGAATGCAAGGGTGACCACTGGAGGGTGGCCTGTCCCCAGAGGTGAAGGCCTCCTGGGACAGTGACCCCATCAGAGCCCAAACTGGACTGAGGGTGCCTGGGGAAAATTCTCATGGCTCCAGCTTGTGTCATCACCCCTCAAGAGCCCCAGGT